>CAKAKR010061651.1:17824-54152 GCA_916700685.1 Adelosebastes latens | reverse complement strand
ATTATTACACAATAGTCATTTTGCATTATATAACTGGGAGCCAGCTGCTCAGGGAGAGAGAGAGAGAGTCTGTAGAGAGAGACAGAAGTTGTATAGTGTGTGTGTGTGTGTGTGTGTGTGTGCGTGTGTGTGTGGTCATATGGTTGGGTGTTTGGGGAGTGCTCACTCACTCCTTATTATAAAAGCTAAGTTTGTTTGTTATTCAGGACAAAATCAAAAATAAACTGAAAATAAAATTGGAAGCGTTTACGTAGGTGTGACGTACAGTGGTCCCAGTGTACCTGCTTTGTCAGGGTTGACCATCAGGGGATAAACATCAGGCCTTTATATCTCTGTTGTGGTTAGGGATGTCACTTTGGTGCCAAGTCAATGCCAAAATTCTGAAAACATGACAGTACTCGTTTTTCTACTGTACCATCAGTGCTTGAGACTAACGGCATCCCATCGTCTCGGGGACAATAGAAAATGTGTTTTGGATGCAGTAAACTCACTATTGATGCGTCCAGGGCATGCACCCTTTTTCCCCTCATAATGCTACATTGCGAACAACAAATCTGTGTTGAAATCAACAGGATGAGAGATAGTTAATTTTAGCTGATAGCAGCCAGTAAGCAGCACAGGAGCTAACAGCTAACATTAATGGGAGGTGTCATTGATTTACACTGTGGTGCGTTTAGGCTGTAAAAGTGGGTATCGGCGAAGACAAATTCTAACATTATCATGATGTGTTCAAATGTAATCTTGTAAAATGTAGTTTTATAATTAGTTCAGACTTTGATTCTCACAAATGTTGCTGTTTTGGTCAAATGAGGTTGGCACGGGTTACTATGGCTACAAGTCTCCAACCGGCAAGGAGGCTCTCAGGAAGTGACGACGTTAATTACAGTTCAGTGCGTCCGAAAAGACACATGCTACTGTTTATTCACACAAAAGTATGTTGAACGATAGATAGTATACATATTGGGTATGTAGTGTATAGTATGTGATTTCAGATGCAGCCATACTGTTAGCTGACAGGAAGTAAACATGGACCCAAGCTGTTGCCTTGGAAATATGAGCCATATGAGCAATTTCTGATGTGTTACCTTTCTGGTTATGGTTTGCCTTGGTTCAGTTGCAAAAACAGCTCTATTAAAGCTAGGGAGAGATTGATGTCATGGTTAAAAAAAACAATGTGTCAAAGTCCTCATGACCTTCTCCCTAAGAATATTTGTGGCGTCATGCTATTCAGCCTTTGTTCCACACAGACAAGAGTTATAATACACGCTAGATGTCCTTGCAAGGTGAATGTAAACGGGCATTTGAACATACGACAAAAGATGTTTTTTTTTGTGAGGGCAGTCTCTACTAAGGTAATGGAATAAAAAAGTTGTGAATTATGAAGCCCATTCATCACTTATGGTTAGTGCTGCTGCTACTGACGGAGGCTCCTCAGCAGAGGTTTTCTGTGTGATATTATGTTTGTGTTAGAGGAGGAAATGGGAGTGACAGAGAATAATGTACTGGAAGATAGAGAGATGAGAGTGAAAGAGAGCTTTAAAGAAGACCAAGATAAAAAAAGTCAACGTAAGAGCGGGCAGAAGGACAAAATAATGAAAGACAGGACAACAAAGGAAGAAAGAACAAGTGCATAAAAGGCCTTCATGTGGAAAGAGTGAGAGAGGGAGAGGAAGTAAAAAACAGAGGAAAGGAGTCTGGGTAGCATGATGTAACAGCTGTTCTCACAGTGAGACACATTTGACCTGTGACCAATATAACAGGGCTCTTTTACAGCCTTCTTTCAAATGTCTAACAACAGTTTGTTATGACTTTCTACAGCTTCCCATCTGTCTCACCATGTCTTAAAAAACAACCCCACCTGTTCTTTCTAAAATTTTAAAACCCTTGCCTTCCAATCTGTCCATCACTCCGACTTCAAAAATATACATACATTCAAAGTCTTAATGAAGCACTAAACTGTGAAAACGCCATCATTGCAAGATATTTTAAGGGATAAAAAACTTCCAAGTATGCTATTCTTCTAAAAGTCTCATATATTATATAACTTAGTTTGAGTAAACTTTCTGGTAACACTTTATAATAACCATCATTTATAAATGATTAATTGATAGTTAATTAAACTTAGTTAATAGTTATTTTACTGTTAACAAACAATGACACAATAATTAATACTGTTTACTAATTATTAGCAATGCTGTAATTTCTGTTATTTTAACAGTTTATTGTTGCACATATAACATTTTATATATATATATAGTATTTGTTAATGATAAAAAAATGATCTTTAAACCTTTAAGAAATTGTTTGTAAAACATACAAACAGTACAGATATTCGTAACACTTTATTAATGGTTATTAATTGGTTTGTAAACCATCTATAAAACCTCTATATATCTATAATACCTTGTTATATGGTTAATAAATACTTTGTAAAGCATCTATAAACATCATTTAGATAGACAGATAATACTTTCTCAATGGTTAATAATTGGTTTCTGGTCCATCTAGCTATGTAATGTTTATACATGTTTTACAAACGATTTCTTAAAGGTTTACAAATTATTTGGTAATCATTACAAATACTTTATATACTAAATAAAATGTTATAATGTGTGCAACAATAAACGGTTTCATTGTTTAACAGTAAAATAAAATAACTAAGTTTAATTAACTATCAATTTGCCATTTATAAATCATGGTTATTATAAGGTTTTTTCAACTTTCTTCATACAATTGAATATGCTTTTATGTTTTGTAATTGATCTAATTAATCTGTTTTGAAGAGTACACATTACTGTACACACTTTGTATATAAAAAGTCGTTAACCAGCGTTTTGACATTGTGTGTAAAGTGAGAATAAATCCAACTTGATTAACCTTTCATCACAGCCTTGATGTAACTGTTATCTGATGAGCCTAGAATGATGGGGTTGAGAACTTCTCGTTACAGCACCAACTTTACAACTTGTTAAGACCTTGTTACAAAAAAAAATAAATCACTTTCTCGACTTTTCAGTTTGTTGACAGCTTGTCACTTGTAGAAAAAGTAACCCCGTCTCTTCTCAGTGTTACGATCACAACAACAGATTGTTTTGCCTCCGCCTCTGGAAAAGCAGAAAACAAGATTTTAATGATTTGACAGTTGACTCATTTAAATGCCGCTCATGTCCAACGACGGCGGCTTCTCCAGAATGTGTTGAGGAATATGCAGGTGTTGGATTTTGTTGAACATCTGTCTGCGCTACTAATGACTTGCTGCCATTTTCCTTATCGTTTGTTAGAGCAGTTTCTTTAAGTCATGAATTATCAATGAAGGTCGTGATTTAAACTGCTGGAACACTTTTTTAGAATGAATGTTTTTCACGGGAAATTATATTTTTCTTAATCTGAGCTGAACATCGGGTGTTAACAGTCATCCAAACATACCGATATTGACTACATACTTCTGCTTAAACACCAGCAGGAATCATCTAGAAAGGTCTACACTGCTTTACTTACATTTAAGACTCGCTGGTTCAGTTTGGACGCAGGATCAGCTGGACTTCTACAGTTCCTCTTACAGTATCCTTCCAACCTGTCTACCCCCAAAACATCTGTTCCAACAACAACTTCAGACAAGCAATATGTCTTCTTTCACTTCTGTCTCTTAGACACATCTGCTGCAGTACATGCAGCAGTTTTCTGACACATAGCATATGGCGGGTCTACTCTTTTGTTTTGGAAGAATGCCTTTTGGGTTTTCATTTACATGTTGTGCGTTTAGCTGACACTTTCATCCGGAGCGGCATGGCAATGAATGCAACTGAAAACAACACGTTTTCCTTGAACATTACAAGAAACCAGCTGTACTGAGTGCAAAGCTCAGAGCTATGGATCGCTGTAAACCTTGAGCAACAGTATCAGGAAAGAAAGAACAAGCTCACAAGAAAGGAAAACTATTTTTTAGAGGAACTGTCGTTTTATGTGTATACTTGCATTGCCATTCATACCAGCGGTCCCTACTTTGTATTTTGTAGCTGATAGTTGGAGAGAAGTGATGTTAAAAAAACTCTTAAAGATCAATTCAGATAATGGGAGAGTGCTTGAAAAACCAGAGACCCTGAGACAGGGCACTTACCTGTGCCTTTGACTACCTCTCAATATTTTCAGAGGACGCTGATAGATTTGCTTTGGAAATAAAATAGAAGCAGAAATAGTTATTTGTGGTATGTGTTGTATTTCATAAAAAAAACAATCATGCTACACTTCTGTGACGTAAGATTTAAAAAAACAAAAACAAACAAACAGCAGCTATTTAGGAACTCAGAAACTCTACCTGCATCGTGACTGCATAGATTGAGTTTTACTTTTGTGACGTACTGTAGAAAGGCAAACATGTTTCAGCAAAAATATGTTAAATTAACCTAAAGTTCCTCATTTAGTTTCAGAGTTTGGACCTATTAAAGGTGCATTGTGTAGGATTTGTATATGTCTAAGTTGTGGACGTAGTTACGTGACGTCACCCATTGGTTATTGGGCTGCCGTTTTGAAGCCTCGAGTTCAGCATTTAGGCCGTTGCCATTTGGGTTTTTTTTCACGAGAGGGTGGAGCTAAGTACAACCAAACGCTGAATAAGACATTTTTAGGCGGCCATAAATGTTACAATTACTTTTCATGAACTGAAAACACACTGTGAAAGGGTTAAAGTTGTAAGACGAAAACACGGACAACTCCCAGACCAGACAACGCCGTGGTAGCGACCTGTCATCACAAGGTATCCACACCCTAAAGCATTCCCTGCTTTATGGTCTATTTGACTCTAAACGGGACCATAATTTACTAAATGAACATCGTGTTGTATTGAAGATTTTTAAACTAGCGATTAAGACCATAAACTCATGTTTAAAATGTTTACTGAGGTAATAAATCAAGTGAGAAGTAGGCTCATTTTCTCATAGACTTCTATACAATCAGACTTGTTTTTGCAACCAAAGGAGTCTCCCCCTGCAGGCTATTAGAAAGAATGCAAGTTTAAGGCACTTCATCATTTGCTTCACTTTCGTGAACCAGAGGTAGCCCACTGGTAGGACAATTATGGTGACCGCCGCAAACGTGTGAATGGCCCTATCTAGAGCCAGTGTTTGGTTTGTCCGTACTGTAGAAACATGGCAGCCGACTCTGCGAAGAGGACCCGCTCCCTATGTAGATATAAACGGCTTATTCCTAGGTAATGAAAACACAACAAACCTTATTTTTCACGTGATTATACACTAAAGAAAACATACTTATTAATTATATTCCATTTATTCCAACAGATCCCCCTAAATGCTCAACACTGTTCCTTTAAAGGCATTACTGAGAAACTAGCAAGAGTGGCAGTTTCTTCCAACAGCAGATGGTGAAACAGGTGAAAAATGAGGTGAAAGAGAAAACAAACATCCAGACTGACTCCAGGGAATGTGAAATGTTACAAAATATGAGCACAAACTGGTATGAAAAAGAGCCTACAAATTGAGATGCCCTTGGGATAATGTTCTTGATCTAACACAACCCACCTTCCCTCTCACATCCCAGACAGGTTACTACCTGGAGGATCCTTCTACGTACATCCTTTGTGCTCTACTTTAGCAGCCATCACAGATTAAAGCACGCAAAGCTCGTAACGTCATATTCTGCAGATTGGGAATTGGTTAAGCTTTGCTGTAGGTTTTTATGTTTTCTGTTTTTACCAGCAACTTTGATAAACTTGAAAGTATTACTTCTAATCTGCTACAGAATCGCTCACGGAGATCGTGAAAAGAACATCAAAAATAATGCATACAAGAGGATCACATAAACCTTTAGGGCTTAAATCTGCTTTTCTATCCTAAAACATTGTTTACCAACTTGATGCTTGTTGGAATAACACATCCAAATCAGTTTTAAGCTCTGTTAGATTTACTAAGCCCTTTGGGTAGCATTCTGTGCTGCAGAGATCTGTCAGTGTTTTAGCCTTTTAAAGCCCACAATCTCTAAACACACTAACTTTTCACGCAATAATAATAATATCATAGGAGACAACAAGCAAAGAATGTAATTTAAAAACATTCTTTACTTATTGGTGTACGCAAATAGAGTATAATATAAATGTAATATTTTGTGATCACACTTGAGAGATACAGACTGGGAAATCAATTCCATGATCTTTTCCACGAGTAGTTTTGTTGCCTGATCCTAACCAGGTCAATCTTTTCCTAAACCTAAGATGTTCTATTGCCTAAACCCATGGAAGTTGTTTCCTGTGAAGATGGAAGTTTATTTTGAAAAGACAGTATGCATGTAACGAGCGGAAATTGACACGTGTTGCTGGACATTCGTAGGAAAACGTACGAAAAAGGAAGAAAAACTCTTTACTCTGGTACTTTTACTTCAACTTGAGTACTTTCTTTTTGCAAAGAAACGCCGTATTCACACCAGAGCAGCGGCGAAGTGCGGCCTGCGGTGAGCTGCCATGCAATGTCTATGGAGAGCTGCGGCGGCCGCTCCCAAGCTCAGCAAACTGCGGCCGTTTGATTCTGCAGTGAAGTGCGGCCAAACTAAAAGTTGGGAAAAGTTTAGTCAGTAAACAGATCCTGTGACTCCTGTGACAAGTTGACCTATGTTACAAAGAATGTCTTCCCTCCTGAAACACATGAACATGCTTCCCGGCTGCAGAATAATGTAATTATTGCGGCGAGCCGCACTTCACCGCTGCCTGCTGTGAATTCGGTGTGAAGGTGCTTTTACTTGAGTACAGTTTTTGCCCAGTCTACCCACCTCTGGTTGAACTTGACCATGTGAACTCTATTAATAGAGATCAGTCAAGGTCCTAGTTTCACAGTGAGCTTTCTGGTTTCATCATACTTGAAAGTAGTTTTGTCCATTTAATCAAAATACCTGGTAAATGGTCAGCCTGCTGTCCTTTCAGCACCTCAGCTGTGCCGCTGAAGAAAGGTCAACTGGTTCTGAGGATAGTGACGTTTGCGACGAAGGTCTAAGTCGGCATGGATTTAACTGTATCTATGAGGTTCCTCTTTTCTTTCTTCCTCACCATGCCTTCCCTCTTTACCTGTTACTCACTCATCTCTCTCTCTCTCTATCTCTGCTGAGTGTAAATCTGTCTTTCTATCATCAAATGCTCTTCAAGGAAACCAGAGTTATCACTAACACTGCAGTGATTTACTCACACACACATCATACATGTGACTCTTAGGTCTGCATGACCTTGTGTCACTGCTGATTGTGCTCCTGTGTCAGAGACAGATAGTGTGTGTGGGTGTGTATTGGTGATCATGATTAGGTGTACTGTATGTGTGTGTGGCAGGTAAAATTCTCCCGATGTCTACAATCACTTTATTTGTTTCCTTGCATTTGGAGAATTAACGGTTTTAAACCAGGTGAGGATGTGGAGAGAGTATTTAAAGGATGGGGTTAGGTGTAAAGGGAATTAATTGGACTTAAGTGATTCTCCTTTTTAGCAGACCAATCTGTTATCCTTTTCTAGCACATATTGCTTGCTTTCCTGGGTCACTAGTCCTGTGTGGAAAGGCTAAGCTATAAATATGCATGGCTTCATTCACATTCCTCTCATTCCTCCTCTTCATTCAACGGTTTAGCTTTAGTTTTTCTGGTGTAAATAAGGTAAATAAAAAAGTGGGTTAGCTGTGTTATTTGGTAAAAAAGGCAAATGAAAAGAGTTACTTGTGCTCAACAAAGGAACTGAAATGTGGTTATTTTTCCTTCAGTTGATTCCACAATTGAAATTGTAGGCATATTTATGTAGCATTTCTTTTAGTGGGCAACCTCTGGGTCCGAAAAGTGAAGCCAATGCTGAAGTGCCTTAAACTTGCATTCTTTCTAATAGCCAGCAGGGGGAGACTCGGATTATAGAAGTCTATGAGAAAATGAGCCTACTTCTCACTTGATTTATTACCTCAGTAAACATTGTAAGCATGAGTTTATGGTCTCAATCTGTAGTTTCAAGTCTTCTTCAATACAGCATGATGTTCATTTAGTAAATTATGGTCCCATTTAGAGTCAAATAGACCATAAAGCAGGGGATGCTTTAGGGCGTGGCTACCTTGTGATTGACAGGTTGCTATCACGGCGTTGTCCGGTCTGGGAGTTGTCCGTGTTTTTGTCGTAGAACTTTAACCCTTTCACAGTGTGTTTTCAGTTCATGAAGGTTAATTATAACCTTTTTGGTTGCCTAAAAATGTCTTAAGGCACTTTCATAAGCCAACATTTAATCTGTTGTAATCGAACTCTGGTGCGGTTTTTTTGGGCTGTTGTGAACGCAGTAATCGTACTCTGGTGCGGACCAAAACAACCGATTCGAGATGGCTTGCGACAGGTTAACATGAGTGGGAGAGGACTGACCTCGACTTCTGAAGAAGTCCGATGTTTGCTTGACATCTGGGCAGAAGAAAATATACAGAATGTGCTAAATAAAGTCCACAAAAATAGTTCATAAGTCATTTGAGATAAGCTGGAGGAGAAGGGATTCGTGCGCACACTAGATCAGTGTCGAGTCAAAGTGAAAAAACTTTGACAGCAATATAACAAAGTCTCTCGAGATGAAAAAGATAAATTTGCTCCTTCGCACACGCCCCTCAGCAACTTATTTTTTTATTTGGTCCATTTTAATTTGTGCACTGTGAACCAAACTTAATAGAAAACGAACCATAGATATTAATTTTACTCTGATTCAGACTAATCAAAGCGCCCTTATTCAGCGTTCGGTTGTACTTAGCTCCACCCTCTTGTGTCACTTCTGGTTGCAGAAAAACAAAATGCCGAACTCAAGACTTCAAAACGGCAGTCCACAAACCAATGGGTGACTATATCCACTTCTTATATACAGTCTATGGTCTCTTACATTAATCACCAAGCAGCTAACGATGGAGCAAAATCAGAATTTTCAAAATATGTCTTGGAGCCAAAATGCAGCAGAGGTACAATCTGCATAAATGAGGTAAATGGACCCTGTGGGACAAATAAGAAATGACTCCAAAAAACAAACAAAACAAAGAAAGAGACATCATCGCAATGACAGAAGCACATTCAGCATTTAAACTTACAATTGTGATTTAAAAGAGCAAAGGGAACACTTTAAAGCTTGTTGGCATAATGCCCTGTTGCCTTTTCTCTGCACTTATTTTTCCACTCGGAAAACTAGTGTTGAAGTGCCTATAAACAAGGCACTGCTCCAGAAAAAAAGGAAAATAAAATCAATGGTAATGCTGTATGAGCTACTGAATGGCCAACAGGAGCAGACTGTAGCTGTGAATGTGTGTAATGTATGAGTGTCAATCCGGGAACGAGGGAGGAATAGATGACCAGTTAATATGTCTGCTGTAAATAAAGTTTTAAGTGTATTATACTGGAATAGATTTATTATGTAAATGAAGCACTTTTTTTAATCTCAGAAGAAAATTAGATGGCGACAACGGATACTTGTAAATGTGTGTTGAGGCGTATCAGACAGAGTGTTGCAGATCAGTCATCCAGCATCATTGACATGAAGAATAAAACAAAGGTTGATAAATACAGAGGGAGGTGAATGAGGTAAAGAGAGAGAGAGAGTACAGGGAGAAGTTTTGCTTGTCTTCCTGCATTACCTAAAAAAGCAGAGCGACAGAGAAAGAAAGACACACAGACACTTGTCAGGCTCTGTTGCTGTACGCCGATCTGACAGAAGCAGCTCAGGGACGCAGCCTTGTCCATCATCCTGCTTTTTGACAGACGTGCACACACACAGACACACGCACAGCAAAGGCCTGACTGATGCAACATGGGACAACAGTGTCGCTGGGTTTTCTTACATGTATGACTGTGTGTGTGTTTGTGGTTATGTGTGTTCATCATCCAGGCATGCACAGTCAATCTACCTTTTCACACAAACATCATCACTGGATTTTAGACGTAAACTGACGATCACTAACAGCCGTAGACTCGTTGTGTTTGAAAGCCCCATTCTGTTTTAACTTCACTCCTTTTCCTGAAATTTGACTGAACCAACAGTACATTAGTTTGTGACTTAAGGGTTTTAGACCCTTGGCAGCACCTTGTGATGGATTTACAGGGATCAAAGATTATTTACAGGATGCCAAAAAAAATCTTTCATCCTGGTGATAAATCTTTTTTGTGAAATAATGACTATTTTCAGACTTTAGTTAAGATGGAAAGGAAAGAAGTCACCTCTTCTTAGCATTTACAGTCAGTAAGTCATAAAACCAAAAGTTTAAACTAGGGCTGTCAAACGATTAAAATATTTAATCGCGATTAATCGCATGATTGTCCATAGTTAATCGCAAATTAAGCACACATTTTTTTTTCTGTTCAAAATGTACCTTAACGGGAAATTTGTCAAGTATTTAATACTCTTATCAACATGGGCAAATATGCTTGCTTTATGCAAATGTATGTATATATATTATTGGAAATCAATTAACAACACAAAACAATGACAAATATTGTCAAGAAACCGGAAAGCAGACGGTCCGCGAGGCAAAATATCAAGGGAGTAAAGTAAAAAAAAAGTAACAAAAATTCAATTAACGTTAGTCTAACATAGTTTAAAAATGTTTTTCATATGTTGTCATGTATGAAAAGACCCAAAATGAACACTGTAAGCGGACTACTTGATTACTATAAGTGAATTATTTAAACAGCGCTTGTATAGGTATGATTCTGTCCCAAGCTTTTTGATCCATATAAACACTTGATCACTGTAACCGTGATCACTATAAGCGGTTTCCACTGTAGTTTTGTTTTATCCTGTGAAAATGGAAGTTTATTTTGAAAAGACAGCATATGTATGTAACAAGCAACATGAAATTGACATGTGGAAAACAGACATGAGAGGGGAACCTAGAGCGTCATAGTTTGAAGCGTAGGGCCGCTGACCAAGCTGCCGTATTTGACAAGCTCTTTTGAGGTTCATCACAACGACCAGTTCCTTTCACATTAAGCACAGGACGTCGCTTGTCAGGAAAATGCAGGTTGTATTTAGGGTTTAATGAAACTACAAATGCTGTTCTGTGGTGAGGACAGTCTCATAGCTGCTGCATGTTATTGTCTCGTCAATCTTTTCTTTCCTTTAACGGTCTAATTACCCTACAATTCCTCTCAGAAAATAGGTATTTTCTGCCTCTTTTGACATATTTGTTGCGCCCTTCAGATAACGACCGTTGTAATCACTGGCAATCAGTCCAAAAAATGTTGGCTGACAGGTGTAATAGTGGTGGTTTTGGGCGAATGTGGGCTGCAGCCTTACGCCTGTGACAGTTTGGGTTCTGGTTTAGTCGTACCGTAGGACTGCATCTCTAAATGTGTTGTGTATGAATGTTAAGATTTTATCCCAAAGTGCTCAAGAAAGTGCATTATTTGATATTACATAAACAAGAATGAGATTTTTGCTCTCTCTTGAGGCCTTTTTGATGGAAGAGTGCTGGATAAGTTTTATTTATTTATTAATTTCCAGTATGTTTTATTTATGATTTGTCTTTCCGCAACCTTCTTCCTCGGGTGAATGTTTCTCAGCCGCTCTTCAGGCATACGTTTCTGTTCTCCGTTCCTGTCACTCACATTATATCTCCTGTTGTTTTTTTTCCTCCTAACTCGCTTTGCTTTACATACTTTTCTTGCCACAGACTGGGTGAAGTAAATTTCTTTTGAAGTGGATTATCTTTGATTCTGGGTTGGTTGAGGAGGAGGAGGAGGACAGAGTGAATGGGAGAAGAGGAAGAAGAGGGTGAGGTAGGGAGATAGAGGAGATGGAAAGAGAGAGACAGAAGTAGAGGAAGCAGAACAATGGCAATTTTATGTAACATTCAGCTGTTAAATTATAAAAGAGGAGTTTTTAGGGGACCGCCCATTATTTTATGCTGTGTTGCTGCACGCAAACAAACAGTATTTTACTTGGAAACATGAGCACACACCAGACTGAATGTGTACACTGCCTTACTTGTTTCTTTTTTGCAACTCCACACTTCCTTTTTCCCTAATTTTTCCTACCGTAGCACATCAACAACCAGACTGTTTTCCTACACCGTTCATAGCTATACCTACAAAAAGTAATGCACTGTAATTCATGTATATATCCCACTAAATCCATTCAAACCATATAATCGTGAACCAGGAAGTTTAAAGAGTGACAATCGCCATGTAGGGAGGAGGTCGGGGTGGAATAGGGGGTCAAAAAACACCGGACTTTTACCCAGGAGACTGCTGTTCGTACGTTGTATGAAACCAGAAGTCAACGTTGATTTATTTGTCACATAACTTCCGTACTTAAGTTACGCTACTTCCGTAGTTGTTTTAACCCAAACCTAGGGCTGCAAAATTAATTGAATATTAATCGCGATCACAATTTTGGCTTCACACAATTAAATGAACATGATCGCCTGAGATATTGACGTAAAAAATAAAAAAAATAACACCACTTCCGGTGTTATTTTAACCCAAACAACGATCTTTTCCTAAACCTAACTAGGTAGTTTTTGTCATGTAACTTCCGTACTTAATTTACGCCACTTCAGTGTTATTTTAACGCAAATCACGATTTTTTCCTAAATCTAACTAAGTAGTTTTGTAGCCTAAACCTAACCAAGTTGTTTCTTGTGAAGACTGAAGTTTATTTTCTGAACAGACTGGTGTGGAAATTGACACATGCGTCACCTTTTGTTCAAAAAATGAGGAACAACTTTTCATACCATACGAACTGTTGTATAAGGATATGTTGAAACACAACACAACAACGGTCAACTAGAGAACATTTTTCCCTCCTTTAAAATAAACCAAGAAAAATGAGTTCAGAGTGAAGCAGAAAAAAAAGTGGGTTTTCAAGTTTTCTCAAGAGAATCGTTCCCTTTGCGCCAAACACCAAAAAGCATCTTGTTTAGATTCCTATACAGCACATTGGTGCATCTATACTGAACATACACACTAACAACATATGTACGGAGACGGGGCACGGGGACGGGCATATGTGCTGGCAGTTTTTGGCAGGACATGAAGCGAGACAAACACAAGACAGTAATAATGAGAGAGGAGACAAAGAGGATTGGCAGTTTTTTTTTTCTTTGCGGAGGAAAAAGTTTATTAGAGTACGAGTGTGTTGGTATTCGTCGCTTGCCAGAGACTATTGTATGTGTGTTAATAAGAAAAGCAGTAAACAAGTTTGTGTGTGCGTGCCGATGAAGTGTGTTAATAAACTGAGGGAGGGTCTCGTCAAAGTGATAAATAGAACAAAACACACCGGGACGGATTAGAGAGAGAGAGCGAGGGGGAAAGAAAATAAAGAGATTAACCATAGGATGCCTTGAGATTGAAGGGTGGAGGTGGAGGAGGGGATGAAGTAAGGTATATAGGGAAGGAAGAGAGGGAGGAAGGAAACCACAGAGGGATGGATGAAAGGCAGAAGAAAAGCTTTAGGAGGAGGTGAGGAAAGGAGATGAAAGAGGAGACCTGGTAAGGAAAATAAAAGAGAGAGAGCAACGAGGGAATGAGAGAACAAGGAGGACATCTGGAAGGGAAGGATAGGGAAGATGGGAAGGAAAGGAAGGGGTATGAAACCGAAACAAATATGGAAGTGTAGGGAGAGTTGGAGCCAAGAGTTTGGAGGAGGAAATCATCCAGATTAAAGGAAAACCTGGATGAAAAGGAATAGGCAGAGATGAATGGTCTTAATCTAACTGGAGAGAGAAGAAAGGAGAACTGGAGAAGGGAGAGGATGAGGGATGGCAAAACGTGAGGGATAGGTAGCATGTTTGTGCAAGAGAAAGATAGAGTGAAGGTGAGAAAAAGGAATATTTGAGGAGGATAAAAGGAAATGAAAGAGAGCAAAATTAACAGAATAAATGACCAATCATATCATAAGTAATTGGCTCTTCATTGTTGCCACATTTTGTGTATTTGATATAATCTCCAGCCCATCTGAGTCATCCTCCACGCAGCACTTACTTACTAAAATGTTAACTTTCATAAGAGCTTCTCCCGTCACTCCTTTGTCTTCTCCCTCCAAAACATACCGTGGGAGGCAGCACCACGCTGCGTGAATCAATTTTAAAAGACATTTTTATACAAAGAGTATGGCACATATCAGGGATTAAAGAAAATCAGCGAGGAAATCGGGGCAGGGAAATTCCAAGCGAACCAAATTCAATTTTAAGCAAATTCCCCCCGAACTGTCAGTCACTGTGACAACTCGGCTCCCGCTTTTCCTCTTTTGTTTGTGATGTGCTTGTGTGAACTTTAGATTAACCTCGCTCTCTCTTCTCACTCTCTCCTTCTCTCTCCCCGTGTCTTTCTTCATCCCTCTCTGCAGGGTGTGGTTCCAGTCAGGCATTAACTTCCTGGCTGTGAAACCCAGCAACCTCGTCGCGTGGGAGATCAAACAGGAAATGGCGCCGGGAAGCAGTTCGTTGGCGGTGATGTGTCAGAGACGGGCCTCCTCCACGCCAGAGAGGTAGGGCTGAATCTCACATATCTGCTCCTTGTTTTCAACAGCTTCCTCCGTCAGCAGCTGATTAGCTTCTCATTAGGAGGAGGTTGTGTTTTCAGTTGGGTTTGTTTGTTTGTCAGCAGGATTACGGAGACAACTACCGGCCTGATTTTCATGAAACTAGTTGGAGGGGTGTAGCATGGGGCAAGGACAGACCTATTCAATTTTGCAAGACAGTGCATGGCCTTGGCGGAGGTCTGTGCTCTCCGACTGCCCTTCTGGGTGCATGAAATGTCTGAGTAGGTGTGTGGTTATTCTGTTGCCCTACATTTAGTAAATGAGAGCTCTTAGTTGTTTTTTCAGTGACAGTTTCTGCAACAAATAACAATGAAATATTCATGATTAGTGCATCATCCACAGATTTGAGTTTACAAGGAGTGGATGGCTCTTCTAGCTTGATTCTGTTTTTTTAATGTAAGCTTTCCAAGAGCTTTCGACAGTGTAACATGAAAAGCTTCTCTTGCTGTTTATTGACTGATTGGCTCTTGATTTGACCTTTTAAACTGCAACCTTTAACCCATAAAAGTGTGTTTCGGTAGCCTACATAGAGAGGCAAAGTCCCGGTTTGTTGTAGTATTTAGTTGATGTAATGTTATTTTACCTGATGTGTTTTATCCAGCGACTCCTGGTGCTTTTATCAGCCGAGAAGCGAAAGAAGGAACAAGACCCGTTGCTCGTGGGAGTACATCCCAGTAGGAAACCCACAGACATCGTAGCCTCACAGAGAGAGACGTCACTTACACTGACTTTTGGGTGTGTCGTCTTTCTAATTATGTATTTTCACAGTCTGATACTTCAACAGTTTTACAACAAACTGTGAGAGCACGAGCAACGGGTCTCTTCTTTACCTTCCCGACCAAAAGTCGCTGGATAAAACACATCAGGTAAGGTAACGTTACATTTGTGCGTTGAACATAGATAAGTTAACTAGCTATCTAGTGTTGGTGACGTATATTGTGCAAGATGAGAGATGTAGTTCACTGAGCGGTTTCACACAAAACTAAATGATACTACGACAAACCGACGACAAACTGTCTTGATTTAAAAAGTTATGTTTTAAATTGACAAACGTGTGATTTATAGTGCAATTTAAACGGGATCAAAAAAAAAATTGTCTCTCGCCTTGAACTACTGTTCATATTTTTTCCGAAATAAGGTCCACCACGAGTATGTACTGTACTACACATACACACAGTGGGCTGACAAGCAGCAGTGGAAAGCACTGACCCGTGTGTCATGCTAAATTTGCCATTTACTTGGTAATTGCTCTGCTATTATGTGGTTGGTTATGTTAGTGTGTGTGCGTGTGAATACGTGTTAGTTTGTGTCAGGAGAATAAATACAGCCTTTTTTTTTAAATATTTTGTCACTAATGTGACGGGTGATCAGTACTTGACCTCAGCGCATGGTTAGGATGATGTTGTCGCATAGCACTGATACAAAAGATAACAGACAGATTAAATGTAATCACTGTAGATGAGATGTTAAAAAGCCCAAGGTGGTGAGAAAAATGTCTCATTTAAATAAGGTAAAATCAAAATGTCAAATAGAGAGTGAGGTTAACTGGGTAGCAGATAAAAAGAGATTCACAAGGCACAGAAACAACCCAATGCATGAGTAACAGGTAGCAGAAATACATTAAATGAATTGAAACAGCCTTGATGCAGGAAATACCGTTGGTTTGACTCACATACAGTACAGTTACAGCTTAAAGCAAGCTCCAAGAACTACAGTTAAATTATTTTATTCCAAATTCAGATATGAAAAATGCTTATTCTATAATTAACAGAAGCACTGCAGGGCTTAATAATTGTTGCTAAATCACTGTAATACCTTCAAGGGGGAGAAAATCTTTTTTTTTCTTGTGCATTTTTTTACTTTAAATGTTCTTTTTTAAAGTAAATGGCATTTTGGAAGATTACTTTAACTTTAAGTGAAGTATTCAGAATAAGTTCAACTCAACTGTGCTACATTCAAAGACTAACAGCTGTCCTGCAGTAATGCTCAAGGATTTAGTCCTTCTTTTTTAACCTTTTATCTCCCACAGTTACACGTATCTCTTCCTCCAACCTTGTGTCGGAGTGACTGAACTTCCTGCTTCACTGTCCCTTTTCCCCTCTCTGCTCTCTCTCTCTCTCTCTCTCTCTCTCTCTCTGCTGGTTGCTGATGAATGACTTCCCATTGCATGAAACTATTATAGCAGGACCCCAGCTCAATGAGCACCACTTAGCTAGCCGTTAGCCACGTCTAGCCTTGACTGATGGACAGCATCAGCAGCAACAGATGACCCAAATGTGGCACCGAGGGAAATAAAAGTGATGACACAACAGCTTTAAGCTTTCTAATTAAGAGCATTAGTTAAAAGTTTCCATCAGATGTTTCTAAGACTCTGAAGCGAGTGTCTTTGTACAGTACGTATAGTACAGAATGTACCATATTTTTTTTTTGGAGGGGGGGGGGATCAAAATGGCGTTGACAGTCATACCTATAATATTTACCATTTTCTAAGCCCCACCTCCGTTAGAAACCCTGCAACGCCTGTCAAGCTTTCCATTCTCCCACAGCACATACGCTATACAGTTTACTTTAAGGACCAGTGTGTAACAATTTGGGGGATCTATTGGCAGAAATGGAATATAATATATTAATAAGTATGTTTTCTTTAGTGTTTAATCACCTAAAAATAAGAATCGTTGTGTTTTTGTTACCTTAGAATGAGTCGTTTATATCTACATAGGGAGCGGGTCCTCTCCACGGAGTCCCTACAGTAGCCCCAGAACGGACAAACCAAACCCTGTTAACTTTTCCTGCTTGGGTCAGAGTCGACAACGTTACTCGCTCCCGTCGCCGCCGCTCTCTCTCTCTCTTGCTTCAACACTCACTTCCCACACACACTCTCTAACCACGTTCTCTTACAACAAGGCGCTCAGTGAGTAGAGCGTCCTTTAACCACAAGGTTGGCGTTTCGATCCCCGGCTCCCCCGCTACATAGCTAATAAGGCTAATATATCTCCATGACTTGGTTGAAAACATTGTCTCTGACTGACTTTTTAATGTACCTTGTTACGTAACTTGTTACGTCATAAAACAAGTTTAATTAATTCCTTATAATTTTTCTCGTGGGTTTTTGTTTGGGAAAGTCTAAAACAAGCGAAACTTGAAATACACAGTATCGCTCTTTTTACAGTCTTATGCTCAACGCTTGGGAATGCTGGTTGATGAGCTATGATTGGACAATTGCTTTTTGGGGAAGGGCTGTAGCAAAAGGTCAACTGGTTGGTACTGGTGAACAGAAACAAGTACATAGTATTGATGCTGCAGATATCTCTTGAATGGATTTCTCATGGACTCATACTCCTGCGGTGCACTTCAGCACGGCCGGTGGAATACTGAAGGCGTTTGATGAATTTCGGGATGTGCCAGCCACTGTGGCCTCAGGGCAGGGAAGTTATTTTCCTGGCTCGTTGTCACCCATCAGGATGGTGTTGTTTGAGGTGTTGAGATGGAGGTGATTCTAAACGGCTGCTTATTTCCCTGAGTTCTGGCACGTATCCACGTTTTATTTCTTACCCTGAAGGGAAAACTCATCAAAGTGACGTCAGGGTGAACACAAAGTGAGGCTTTAGAAACCAGATTATGATATGGCTCTCTCACAAAGACATACACGGAGAATCGCAGATGCAAACACACGCTCTTTCACGTTCACATCCGCTTACACACATACACACTCCTGTCGTCTTCAAAGTGATACTGTAAACAAAGACATGCCTAAAAGCTCAGATTATGATGCGGCAAGCACAAATATATACGAGTGTATTGATGTACACACGTGTAAATGCAAAGGACTGTACAAACACGGGCACAACACACACACACACAAGATGCAGGGCTGATTCAATGCAATACCTCCGCACACACACATACAGTATATACAGACAGTTGCCAGCATACAACAGGCAAGATCACAGTCTTTTATCAGCGGTTGTGTGGGCGGGATGGCTAATTAAAAGAGCTGATCTGTATTAATCTCTAATGAGATATTACTGGTTGAGACATGATACAGCGAGTGTGCTTTTTTATGAATGAGAGGGTGGGAATGATTACTACCTCTGACAATTAATCCTGTGAATTGATTCCTGTTACCTATTGTTGTTCTGTGATATAATACGATCTGACGTGATACGGTGTTCGCGTATGTGTATGCGTATAATAGGGACTGTATGGTGAGTGGATGCAGTAATTGGAACCAGAGCGTAGGCTTTTGCTGTGTGTGTAGGTGTGTTTTTCGTGTGTGGTTGTGAGTGTGTAAATGGTTGTGTGTGTCGATGAGGTGGGTGTATGTATGCTGTACATACATGTAGGTTGACAGTTATGTGAGACTGAAAAAAGACACAAATTGTTGATCATGATGACTAATTACTGTTCCGTCATCTCGTGTACCGAGAGACCTCAATTTGTTTTTCATTAAAGCACCCCACAGAAGTTTGGATCAAAGCTCTTCTTCAGCTCTCATTTGTTTCTTTATTGTTTTTGATTATACAGTAATTATTCATTATTTTTGTATTTCTCACTATTAGCTGTAATTACACAGCACCGTCCAGCCCAGTCGCGTGAAAAGGCATGTGAGTGACACGATAATGCACAAGGCAAAAGCATGTAAAAAGAACGCCCTGTCATTTTCATGCCATGTAGTCTGTACTGACCATGGACTGAATATAAGAAGTGAATGTAGTCGCCGGGACGTCACCCATTAGTTTATGGACTGCCGTGTTGAAGCCTCGAATTCAGCATTTTGGCCATCGCCATCTTGGTTATTTGCAACCAGAAGTGACACAAGAGGGTGGAGCTAAGTAGAACCGAGCACAGAATAAGACGTTTTTAGACGACCAAAAGGTTACAATTAACTTTCCTGAACTGAAAACACACTGTGAAAGGGTTCAAATTATAAGACGAAAACACAGACAACTCCCAGACCGGACAACGCCATGGTAGCGACCTGTCAATCACAAGGTAGCCACGCCCTAAAGCATCCCCTGCTTTATGGTCTATTTGACTCTAAATGGGACCATAATTTACTAATAAATGAACATCTTGCTGTATTGAAGAAGACTTGAAACTAGCGATTGAAACCATAAACTCATGTTTACAATGTTTACTGAGGTAATAAATCAAGTGAGAAGTAGGCTCATTTTCTCATAGACTTCTATACAATCAGACTTCTTTTTGCAACCAGAGGAGTCGCCCCCTGCTAGCTATTAGAAAGAATGCAAGTTTAAGGCACGTCAGCATTGGATTCACTTCTCAGACCTGGAGGTAGCCCACTGGTACTGACTGCAATGTCATGACGTCAAATAAAAGGGGAGAAAGACCTCTAATGGTGGTTGGGAGGGGAAATAGATTGGTCCAATAAACACCGGACTGGTACTGCACCTTCATACACGCGTGTATGTATCTGGTGGACCAGCGGGTCTATTACGTGCTTTGGCGTGATATAAGTTTGCACCGTCATACTGAGTTATTGACACTCTGCTTACTTGTGCCTCCCTGCCCTTCTGCCGTTGTGTACCAGTACTCTGAAAAACAAAATATAATGAGATGTTTGGATCTGCATGTGTGTGCCTCCTCTCCCTCAGAAAATGTCATTGAGGTGCCCTCGAGCAACATTTGTCTTTTGTTGGAATTCATTTTTGATTATCATTTCATTATTATTCATTCATCTGTCCCTGCTCATGTTATTTCAGTATCATTTTAATATCACGTTATTATACAGTATGATCCTGCTATGTGTGTTGATTCTACAAATTTGTTGGATTATTCACTTCATTTTTCATTTATAAGCCGCGTTGCTTATGTAGTAGGCTTGACCTTGTTGAGTTTTCAGTGTTGATACTGATATTGTTAGTCATTTTCACAGCCTCTCGGGAGTTTAGTCTCACTTGTAAAAATGAGTTTCTCTGTTCCTCCCACTATGTTTACAGCATTTTTATTACTTTGCATGTTGAATAAATTAAACCTAACAAGAAGTGGAACAGGCTCAGGATGACCTCAGTGTTGTCTGGTGGGTTATATGAGGAAAATGTGCCATAGTTTATGAGTGTGGCTGATGTTGCCAGAATGGGAGCAGTGCTCTATTTCATGATCATGATTAGATCTATAGATTAACACTAATGGGCTCCGTTCAATACCAGAACTGGGGTAATGCACTGCCCACACTCCATACAGGGACATGCTATTTATCTGATCGTGTGTGTGTTTGGCCATCAGCTAACAGCTAACGGAGCTACACACACAGCTGAGTGCATCGCTGTCATTTTTTTGTGCTTGAACATGAAAAGAAGGTGAAACAGAATATTTTTAGACTTCCTCTTGGGGATGGAACAAACAAAATCATAGCAGCAATTTTCCAGGAAAGCAGTGAAATTGTTGCATTTTCGACGAGCTAATCATTGTTTTTGAAATAGTTAAACAGTGAACACCAGGGGCCGTATTCATAAAGGTTCCTAGAACAAAGAGTTGCTCCTAGTGATGAAATTATAAGACAATTCTTAGAATTCTGATGTTTGCCAAGAATTTCCCCTTACAATTAAGACGAGGTCCTGGTAAAGATAAAAGCCCTTAAGCGAGCTCCTTGAGGTGAAAAACAGGAGTTTAGAGGAGGATTTTTAAGAGGATGAAGAGTTTCTTAAGCAGAGGAGAAAATTACAGAAAAACAAAGAGGTCAGAGAAATATTCTCCTATCGCTGAATGACAAACTTTTAAAGTATGGTTTAAAATGTATTGTAAGATATTTATATGACTTAATTCTTAAATTGTATTCATAATTACACAATCATTACATAATTCAATGACTAATATACTAATTCAAAAATACAGTAAGGTCTCTAAATGATGACAACATGGTTTATGTGCCCATTATATATCATACGGTCTCGACTGTAGACAAACTGTGCATGTTGTAATCCTTAAATCTAAGCTCCAAAGTAATCACATAAACACTCATAGCCTGTGTTTATTTATGATAATAGTGTAGACATTTTTGAAAGCCATATAGTGGATCCCCAGCAAGATTTCAGATCAGATCATATACTATTAATGTAGCTCTCCACAGATACACACAACATTTACATGTTCAGGAACACGTGGGTTTATACCCACTTATGCAAATACATGCAAACACCCCCACTAAAAGTACACACACACGGATACATATACGCACATATTGCTGTCGCATGCATCACTGCATTCCTTATCACATAGGTAAGCTGACCCAAGTCATACATTTCATAAATGTTATATAAACTTCTCATTAGGTATTCAAACAAACAGTGAAGTATGTGTATGTGGATGGTACCTCTGTCTTTGTATCTAGACTTTATATTGATTGAAATGAAGACATGCTGCACAGGCATGTTCACACAATCAAATGTTGCGCAGTTTTGATTTGCACAAATGAGGAAGGCTACAAGCACTCATATCAACTTTAATGAAATGCATTACAGTCGGCCAGGGAGTGGAGATATTTCAGTTCTGACACACACACACACACACACACACACACACACACACACATATATATATATATACACCCACATTAGCATTAGATCATGTCGAGACAATCTTCTGTATGTAACCTGTGAAAAATCCTTGGTGCCTGTACCCTTCTGAAGGATGCTTATACTTGAAACTCTTGAATCACTAATCCAGCTCCACACACAGAAACACACACACAGGTGTGAAGATTAAGTCAATAGCCTTAGCAATTCGTTGTTTAAATAGACTCATGACAAACATTACATCTATGAAATTGCCATGAGTAATTATACATTGTTGTAAGACTAAGAATGACAATTCTTTTGTAATGAATACTGATTCAGCGGACTCAATATCCTAGCAATTTATAACTATGTCAAACAAGACTGTTAATTGCACAGAACAGTAAAGAGGGCAAAACCATGGAGCGAAAAAGGAAAATTATTAATTACTCTCCGATGGGGGGCTAGGCATCTATTATGAAAAATGCTTTGAACTTTGGATGTCAAATATAATGTAGCGTCAGATAATACATGACAAACAACTGAGAACATAGTCAAGGCATACGGAGCACAGCCAAACAAAAAGACCACTAAGAATAGAAAAAAGGGCTGTCAAAGTTAACACGATAATAACGTGTTAACGAAAATTCATTTTAACGCCACTAATTTCTTTAACGCATTAATGCAACTTGCGATTTTTAGGTTGTAGCGGGCTCATTTTTAAAGCTAGAGTGAAGATACTGGTATAATATGAATCTAGAAAACGTAAGGAATCTATTGGTTCCAAACATGTCATACTAGCAGAGGGATTGCCTCCACAGGGCTCTCAACATGGCAACGGCTGAGCAGGTGGCAAACAGCACAAACAGTTCAAACGGCGGTAACCGCCGTATGAGCGCAGTGCAGAGTGGTGGCCATTAGCCAGCCGGTGAGGCACAACAGAGATACTCACATGCATTAAAAGGCACACACGGCCGGCCCGGCTATGTCAACAAAGCACAGAGAAGCTCCGATTGCAACACAAACAGAGGGACTTCATTCTCTGCTCAGGGCGACACCGCTCCACTATATCTATATACAGTATATCTATATTTATTTGCTGTTATACTAATGCTCTGAATATTGTATTGTGAACCTTTAATGTTTGAACTGGTTTTAATCCAAATGAGGAGAGGGAAAGATGCAGGGCGCGGGGTTAAGTGTTGTATGGTTTTAGTCGTTTGTAATGACAAACTAACTTAACAGAGAGCTTTTGTTTTGAGTGCTGGCAGTCTCCCTGGGATACACACACACACACACATAGCATAGACATGGGGCCAAGATGTCTGCAGTCTCTGTTGGCACACATGAGGATTAAAACACAGCAACAGGGAGGAAGCATAGAAAGAGAGAGGGTTGCCTGCCAGCGAGAGAGAGAGAGAAGGAGGGGAGAGAGAGGGAGAGTTAAAATGAGTGAGTCGGGACGGAGAAATAAAACAAGGAAAACGAGAGAGAAAGAGGCCCTGAGAGCACGACAGTGTTGCTGCTAGTGTTCGTCCCTGGAGAGAGAAAAATGGAGAATTCCCTTCAGATAGTTACACTCATATCCCATTTTATTTCATTGCAGTGTGTGTGTGTGTGTGTGTGAGAATAAATATTTATATGTTTGTTATAAGCATGCAGAGTAAATTTGTGTGTGTTCTTCTGTGTAACATGTTTCTCTGCCCCATCAGTCTAACCAGGGCCAAAGTACTTGCCCTACTTTATCCTAAAGAAATTCCCCTGATACCACATAAACACACATGGACACATACTGTATGCAAACACACACTTAAGTGAATGTGTCTCCTCGTGAATGCCTTTCACTGACTACATTATCTTATATTACATGGCACTTCATGCCAGGCGTTAACCCACAACATGAGCTCAGTCCTTATTGTTACTTAAGCCGTGCAGATAGTGTTGGTTTTTATAGGGACTATTTCTTTGGTACAATGGAGTAGAGGTGGAAACCATGATCACTTCACTGATTTCAATCATTTCATTCAGTTCAAAGAGTCTCTAAGTAGTCACTTTTTTCATAAGCTGAGCAGAAGCATCGCCGTTTAAAAGCACTTCAGTACGTACGACAGTAAGTAAAAGCATCACCATTCATAGGCTCTAACGTTCAGCGCTGATTCTGACTGTCAGCTGTGCTTTCAGTCTGTTTCTAGTCCAATCTGTAACATTCAGTTCAGTACTTACTGCACAAAACTATCCTATACAACTGTTTGCAACTGAGCTATCACATGACTGTATGATAGCGTCTGTGGCTTTTGCAGTCTTTAAAATATGCTTTTAATGGGGAATTAACATACTGTGTGTTATAGCCATAGATTGTAGTCACCGTGACGTCACCCATTGGTTTGTGCACTGCTGTTTTGAAGCCTGGAGTTCGGCATTTTGGCCGTCGCCAGTTTGGTTCTTTGCAACCAGAAGTGACAACAGAAGGTGGAGCTAAGTACAACCGAACGCAGGATAAGACATTTTTAGCCGACCAAAAATGTTATAATTAACTTTCATGAGCTGAAAACACACTGTGAAAGGGTTAAGATGAAAACACGGACAACTCCCAGATCGGACAACGCCGTGGAAGTGAAACTTCATCAAATTAGGAAGTTAGCCTTTAATAATCTCATCTCCAAGTTCCCATAAAATGGACAAACATTTTTGCTTTGCCATCCCCCCACTCTGCGTTTCCATACCCCAAACTTTCCCAGAGAGTTTTATGTACTGTATTTCAACACCTCAACCCCTGAGTATAGATTTGACCCTGAAAAATGAAATATAAAAAATCACAAGGATAATAGTGCAAGTACACATACACAAATAAAAAAGTCTGTGGGGTTCCATTAACAGAAGAGCAGAGGAAATGGCCACCCCAGTGGTAATAGTCTGTGTTTATCCTTCTTCTCTCTTCCCTTTATTGTTCCACACAGAATTGAGGCCAAAAGTGTCTCTAAAGGTGCATACATGTACACGTATACTCAAACAATATGTGTTTTGTTTGTGTATTGAAGCATCACCGATAGCTTTCTTCCTCCCTCCTCTCTTTTTCCTCATCTTCCCCTCTTCGCCCTCTCTTCCTAGATTGCT
Organism: Adelosebastes latens; assembly: GCA_916700685.1. Taxonomy (NCBI): domain Eukaryota; kingdom Metazoa; phylum Chordata; class Actinopteri; order Perciformes; family Sebastidae; genus Adelosebastes; species Adelosebastes latens. The sequence continues at coordinate 29,003 of CAKAKR010061651.1, read as the reverse complement.
TGCAGATTGACTATTCTGTTTTTATGGTCTTATTTTCTATTTCAATTCCGCTCAAGCATGTTTGGCTTGCAAAAGGTCGACGACGCCTTTCCATCTTTGTGTATTTTGTTCCCTCACATCTTGACCCTGAAGAATAGTTTGGTCCCAAACAAACATTTTGCCTCAAGTGGGCTTTTTTTTGGGCTGTTTTTTTTCCGTAGTTGGAGACGGGGGTTTTAAAGATGATAAACATCAATGGGGCTTTGACAAGAGAGGTGAAGGGAGGAGGAATTGAGAGAGGATGATGTGGGTGGGCACGGAGAAGAAGGAGGAGGAGGGAAGAGGGGAGAGATTAGGGACGAAATATACAAGAGGAAGAAAGACTTGTAAGCTGGAGGTGGACAGCACAAAGGAATGGAAAACGTTAGAGGAGGAAACGTAGAAACGGAAAGAAAAGAAGAGGTTTAAGGGGCCAGAGAAGGGAAGCACTAGAGAAGGGTAATTTCTAAAAATGTTAAAACTTCATGTTTAAAATGTAACTTTATGGCAGCTTTGTTCCCGCTGACACGGCAGGCAAACCAGCTACCTGTAAGTGAATAAACCTTAAAATAAACCTGTCATCCTGCAAGAAAATACTTTTGGGAGCATGGGTCAACCGAATGAATTTGATTCAAGTCCTTGTAACTTCAGCTGGGATCCATCAGCTTGTCTCCGAAGGGCGCCATAATTTACCTCCTCTGGAGTTCCTGCCGTCATCCAATTAAGTAAGTTGACCCATGAGACAGTCCCCCCCCAAAAAAAACACTTTTTACTGTGTTTCTTAGGCTCAAGATTCAATTCAGAAAAGAAAAAAGTGACAGCTCTACAAAGGATACCCCTGTTTTTCTCCAGGTTATAAGACACTTCATATAAGAGGAGGAAAACGCTAGCTGTCAATTACAGGGAAAAAAGGGCATCAAGACAGTTGGGATGAAGCGGGATCCGGTGGGATGAAGGCAGCATTTGTGTTCATTACGTGTGGTTTGGTGAGCGTTCATGTGCTCCAACACTCTATCATAGCCCTGAGCGATGACCTGCGCTGGCTAATTAGGCCTCGCAGATATGGATGGGGTTTATGTGTACAGCCTCTCCTAGCATCATTCTGTCACTCACTGAAATGACCCTGGCCACCTGAGCACACTCCATCACCGGGACGGACTCATATGCATACGGCGGGAACGCATGCTGAGGCACACATACTGAGTTTATTGAATGAGCTGCGTGGGATCACAGGGTTCATGAAGTAAACACACACACACACGGTACAGGTCATGCGAGCACTCGCGTCTAAACACACAAACATCCGTGCAAACACACACGCGCTGTACTTTTCTGAATGTTTTTGTAGGCCACGCTTTAAATAACCTTCCAATCCCATTGGCTTATTCCCCTTGCTCTAACACCCATTCCTCACCCCTCCCTTCTGTCTCCCCCATCCTCCGTCTCCTCACCCTCCATGTCCCTGTTAAACACCCCTGGGAGCCTGCGTAGCGGGATGTGTGGCTAATTAAGGCGACCTACGCGGACCCGGCGTGTTCGAGTCCCCCTCCTTAGAGATGAACAGTGTCATAGAGCGAGCGGCGGTGCCGATGCTAACACTAACTCCCTGTCCCTTGTGTGGGTGAGTGTGCGTATACGTGTTTGACACCTCTTCGTCGACACACACACACACACACACAAACGTCGGAGATATCCCAGTCCCTTTTCGCATTTCTTTTTCGCTCTGTTTGCTCTCTTATTCCCATTCCTTCCCTCCCTGCGTCCCGGATGTCCTCCCTCTCTTTCACACCACACAACTTGTCCTCCTTTTAGCTCTCTCACCCAACCCCTCTTCTCTCTCTCCTCCTGTCCTTCCCTTTTCCCAACCAGCTCCATTCTTTCATTCTGTCCTCCTGCTTTTCGCCCTCCTACCCTCCTTAGGCGACGGGAACCCCAGGGTCCCATTGCTGCTGTTTAATTAATTCTTTTCATCGTGTAAATCAAAAACTGAGCTTGTGTCCTTGACTTGAGAGCTCTCGAGCATGCACGAGCGAACGAACGACACAAACAAACTGAGGGGACCGAGCGCCTCCGTCTCCCAGGAGGAGGCTAAAAGGATCCGCAGGAAGAAGAAAAGGAAAGGGAAAAATAAGTAAAAAGTTGCTTTACTTTGTTAAAATATGGAACGGAAGATTGTCTTTCAACGGGCAGAGAGGGGACAGAGGAGTGAAGAAAAGGGGGGACGCAGAAGAAGTGCAGCATTCTTGGCTTTTAGGGGGCTGGTGAATCTTTTGATTGACCAACTTTGGGATGAAAAGAGGTCTGGGAGGAGAAGAATTTAGGGAACGAGGCAAGTTTGGTCATACACTTCATATATAACAATTAGGGCTGTCAATCGATTAAATTATTTATTTGTGATTAATCGCAGGATCGTCCATAGTTAATCACGATTAATCGCAAATTAATCACACATTTTTTTACAAAACTGAGCCCGCTACAACCTTAAAAATCATATATTTCATTAATGTGTTCAAGAAATGATTGGCCTTTATGTCAATCATAATAATCTCAGTGGAGAGAACAATAATAGGGTGGTGGGGACTCCAGTGACCTCTTTGACACCCCAATAATATAAAGACAGAATATAGAAAAGGAGTAAAAACTATGTTGAAAGAAGTACTGATGTGCAGGAAACTGAGGCTAAGAGGAGTGACACGCTGTTTAAACCACAACTTTGTAAAACCAGGCTGGGAGAGGAGGAGAGCGGTGGAGGGAGGGAAGGATCGACATCTTTGAGTGTTTTTCACTTTAATGGCCAGCTTATAGAGAAGAGAGAGGAGGAGGAGGATGGTGGGAAGGAGGGGGAGGGAGAAGCCAATTCTACGTCCTTTTTCTTTCATGGCTCTGGTGAATGCCTGTATTTTTAGCAGTGAGCGGGAGGAGGGGAGGATGGCGACAGAGGGAGTAAAGGATAGAGAGAGAGAGAGGAGAGAGAGAGGAGACGGGCAGCTGTTTTCTTTGCCTGGTTGTCTTTCCACACTTGGAGAGCAAGGAAAAAGAAGGATGAGGAAGACGTGGTGGGGATCGGAGGAGAGAGGGGAGTTGGGAGATTAGACAATGTTCTTTGCTTTGAGGCTCCTGTGAACACGCGTCTTCTTAACATCCAGCTAACAATGAGGGAATGATGGAGAAAGAGCGAATGACAAAGGTTAAGAGTCAATGCATAGTGGTTTGCTTTAAGGTTGGAGAATTCCTTTGAGAACTGGGAAGGGAGAGGAAATAAAATCCATTTATTTATTCATTCATTTTATGTAATGTTTCAAGGAGACGACTTGCCAATCAAATGCCGTCACAGCTTGGTATCACATCCCCTGAGCTTCCTGTTGACAAAGACTTCATGTTTCTGGTGTTCATTTAAGGCACTAATGACCCAGTTCTTCTTTGATTTAAACTTCTGTTGCTTCTGCCCAAAAAAAACACATCACTTCCTGTGTGCCAGTTTATTTCTCCCTGCAAAAAGTTATCCAAAGAGCCATTTACACCATGGCTTTGTTACTTCCAGCATGGCCACCAATATTTCAGGCTGTTTTTCATACACCATTCATAGCTATACCTACGAAAAGTAATGCACTGTAATTTGTGCATATACCACAAAATCAATTTGTATGTAATCCACGTAATCACGAACCAGGAATTATAAAGATTGGCAAACTGCATAGGGAGGAGCTCGGGGTGGATGCGTGGGTCAAAAAACATTGCACTTTTGCCCAGGAGACCGATGTTTGTATCCCGTGTGAAACCAGAAGTCAACGTTGTTTTATTTAACACGTAGCTTCCGTACTTAAGTTACGCAACTTCTTGAGTTATTTTAACCCAAACCACGATCTTTTCCTTAACCTAACTAAGTAGTTTAGTTGCCTAAACCTAACCAAAAACATCAGACTTATGCCCAGGAGACCGGTATTCGTACCCTGTCTGAAACCAAAGTCAACGTTGTTTTATTTGTCGCGTAACTTCCGTACTTAGAATACGCCACTTCTGGAGTTATTTTAACCCAAACCACAATGTTTTCCTAAACCTGTCTAAGTAGTTTTGTTGCCTAAACCTAACTAAGTTGTTTCCATGAAGACTTTTTGAAGAAATCGACACATGTTGCTGGACATTCGTAGGAAAACGCACGAAAAATGAGGAATAACTTTTCATTCTTCCATTCCATCCATTGCACCATCTATATATACCAATAAGGACAGCTGAGTCCAGTCTTGTCAATGCATCGCCACTTTAATATATTCTGCTGCACTTGTCTTGTGACATGATCTTCTGACATTCATTATATCCTCAATTGTATTTTGAGTAAGTGCTATTTCCATATCATCTAAATGCTATTTAGCAGCTGTATGGACGGGGCCGGCACATTGTTCTGGCTGAGGCGTGCTCCGACTGAAGCAAGAGCTTGTCAGTGAGTTCAGACAGCTGAAATTAAATGTTTTACCTCTACATCCTTTCAGTGCTCCTCCTGTCATTTAATTTATTTTCCTACAATATCTGCTCTTTCAATGCAATATCCGTTCATAGCAACTAAAGCATGATATTAATCTTTTATGGTTATGTTTAGGCGGTCAAAGCACTTGGTTTAAGTTAAGGGAAGAAGTCAGGACGTGTTTTTTAAACTTTGATTTAACAAATAACCAAAACCAGGATCTTTACCTAACCTAAAATGTGTTTATTACCTAAACTTAGTGTTGTAGTATTCAAAATCGGTCTCAAGACCACTTTTTGAAAGTCTCGTCTCGAAATCGACCACATTTTTACTCGGCTTTGTCTCCGTCTCAGACAAAGAACATTCGTGATTTTAATTCAAGACCGGTCAAGACCACAACTGCGTGGATATCACTGAATTGCCCGTTCACTGTCTGATTTATTTGCTAACATCATTACTGTGATTGCTCATAAAAAACAAAGGAAAATTCACCTCTGTAATAGCGTTTGATTACTTTATCAAGACATTTCTCATAGTACACTTATACATTTATTTTGTTAGGGAAATTGAATGTTCTGACATTTTCTTATTTACTTTCTTTCTTTGAATTTGGGGAACTGTATGTTATCATTGGTCACATGATCATCTTGGTTGTTGTTATAGTCCAGTGACCAGTGTCAATATACATACACGCATTTACAATATATATGGCAATAAACAAGATGAATGCAGAGGAATCTTCATTTGTTTTCTGTGGATGTTTTTATGGGAATGTGGATTTTCCAGATCAATTTGAGGAGTGCCTCTGGTTTGCATGTTCCACATTTTATCGTTAAGTGTCATGCAGTGTGTGACTGGCACTGGTCCGGTCTTGACTTGGTCTCAACCCCTCAAAGTCTCAATCTTGATACATTCTGGTCTTGGTCATGACTTGGTCTTGACTACAACACTAAACCTAACCACATGTGGGAGTCTGGGGATGTGAACCCCTGTCCTCCGGTATCAAAACCCTCCATTGTACCCTGAGCACCATCCAAAAACTTACATGCAGTACATAAATGTACTCCCACTTCCTACTGTTGCCAGTAAACATAATCCATACAGCCATTACTCTTTCCTCAAAATGTTCTTGACAAATAAATGTACAATCTAGACGGGGTTGGCAGGTCTGTTCTTAGCAGCTCTACTGTAACTATTAGCAGTGAAGAACTTCTTAAAAGTGTCAGAACATCTAAACAACAGCCATAATAACACCTGACTGGATGTTTTAAATACTAAAGAAAGGTGCTTCACTCGTCGGCCTCCTTTAGTTTAGGACAAACAGCTTCAATTGCTTGGCAACAGAAAGGTGATAATTATTATTGTGTCTTATAGGCTCCACACATCCATAGATTTTTGGCTGGCGCTTGGCCACAGTCGTGGACACCAATTGATCTTTCTCTAAGGCGATACGTTTTCTAAAGTATTTGTATCTTCCTAAATTCTTTTCTTGACCTCATGGACTTTTGTATTGAGGTCAAGTAAAAGCAGTTAGGAAATCAATAAGGACATAATGTTCTGGAAAACTCCGATTTGGCTTATTTCTCCTTCACTTTCCTCCGCCCACATTTTCACAATTATGGGATTCAAGCCAGTACCTACGCTCTCTGAGACCTGGAGCTTTAACCCCCGGTTTCCTGCTGCTCCGCCTTTATCCACACACAAGCTGGCACATCAACCCACCCACAGAGTGAAACATCAGGTGTTTGACAATGAAAAAATAACAATAATACTTTTCCACGTAGGTTTGGTTGTGCTTCCTGGTGTGACGGTGAAAATCTTCCTCCCTTCTCGTCATCAGTAATTGGTTCCTCCTGTCAATAAAAGGTTAAAATGTGTTTCATAGCTGACAACAGCACCTGTCCTCACGTCTGATGCTTCACTGTCTCTCTCCTCTCTTACTACCCCCTTCATCTTTCCATCACTCTCTCAGTCCTTCTCTCACTCTCCTGCACCCCTCTCCTGCTCTCTTCCTGTTTTTCAACCTTTTTTTTTTTCATTATTTCCTTGTGTTTATATGTGGCTCATTCTACCTCTCCTTCTCTCTCATTATCTATTTCCATCTTCGTTTCAGTTTCTTAACAAGCTGCTTCCTGTCTGTCTGGCACAGCTGTTGATTACCTAATTACCTTGCCTTTCACACACACACACACACAAATACACACAAATCAACACACGAATACACATACATACACCCCCTCGCTTGCACACACAAAGAAAAAGATTGCTAGGACTAAAGCTATTGTTTACAATCAATCATAAAGGCTGTGTGCCTGACACACAGTTTTTATTTTGTGAAAAAGTGGCTTGATTGGTTTGTGAGTGTGTGTGTGTGTGTGTGTGTGTGTGTATATACAGTATGTGTGTGTGCAGTAGGAGATTTGAGGGGGGATGCCATCCCCCTTGTTAGCAAAATGCCAAAATGCATCCCCCTTGTTAAGCTGACATCTCCCCTCTCCATACCCTAGTAGCAGAGAGAATGCAGGACAGAGGGGTTGTTTAGTTGAATGTGTTAGTCTAGTCTGCCTGACTCATTGATCCTTTATCTGACTGAGGTTTGTGCCAGTTAGAATCTATGGCTCTGAAACACAGGTATCAGTAGCTCAACAGTGCTGCGTATTGATAAATCCATGGCGCTGTCCGTGGTGCTGAAGTAGCAGACGGATTTGTAATTGCGACTTCTGTCAGTTTAGTCTCGGATCTATGATGTTCTCTTAAACAGTGGTTCTCAATCTTATTGAGTGATTATTGTGAATACTCTGATTAAGAAATGTAGGCAAAATAAATAATGCTTTGTTTGTGATAACGGTTTTGTTTAGTTTAAACAGCTAGCCCCCTAGGCGTTGTCCAATGTGCTCCAGGCACTGTGGATTTTTGATGCGTTCCGTGACTTTTTCTGTCCCCCTGACCGCCGGAAATCCCTCGTCTGAAACTCACGTGCACGCACACTTTGACTCTAACAAACTCACTCAATAAAATAATACTAATACTAAAATAAGATATTTTATTTTTAAAATGTTATTTAATTATTTTCTCCACAACCATCTGCCAACCACCAGAAATGATCTTGCGACCCGACTCCCAGGTTGAGAACCACTGCTCTAAACCATAGAGCTAGGCGGGTGGTATTAAACTACACAATCTCACTCCCAACTCGTCAAATACCGCCACTCCATCAGTGCCCCTCAGCATCGGAGACCGACGCACGGGGTACCCCTCTTGCATTACTTTTGGACGGACCAGGTACGGCCTGTCAATATACGCTCGTTACATGCATAGTGTCCTTTCAAAATAAACTTCCGTTTTCACAGGAAGTTCGGTTTAGCAACACAACCACTTAAATAGGGTTAAGAAACGGTCTTGGTTGACTAGCGACTCATGTGACTCACGGGACGGACGATCCCGACAAGTCACGTAACTCAAGATTGACGTGACAAAATAAGTCAACGTTACTTTTAGTTTCACACAGGACACAAACACCGGTGTCCTGGTTGAAAGTCCTGTGTTTGTTTGATCCGTCCATTACCCGTCCCGCCCGTCCTGAGCAAACTCTTGTGCTATTAATACTACGTCACTTGCTCAGGCCGTTGAATAACGCCGCGTGTGGCCCGGTTTGTCACATACTACCGCTAAAGGTTGTTTCCGTGCGGTTTCCGATGCCGAGTGCGGGTTGTATTAAAAAAATACAGAACCAAAAGAGTCATTAACGGGTCAGTTTGCTAGTCGCGGATGATCGAAACAAACCCGGTCTGTCCCTCCTGTTAAAAGTGAACAAATCGGGGCGCCCCAGTAGCTCACCTGCTGCAGCAGTTGGTGTTTGAATCCTACCCAGGGCCCTTTGCTGCATGTCATCCCCTCTCTCTCCCCCTTTCATGATATCACTATCTCTGTCAAATAAAGCCAAAAAGCCCCCAAAAAAATACATATATACCGACTGTATGTGTGTGTGTATGAGCATGTCCTAATACTGTATCCATTTTCCAGCTCAGTAATACCACTTATTGCCCGTAAAGGCACAACAGCAGATTGGACTCCTAAAGAGACGTCATTATGAAACGTAGCCTTGGGGGCTGATTTATGTGTGACACTATCTGTGACTCTCTTATGACAGAATAAACACGTCTAGCCTTTGGGGAGCTAATTAATAGAGGGGGCATTGACATATGTAAAGGACAAAGCCATGGCATGCATAGGGAAATTATATTCTGGTTTTGTTTGACCAGAAAAACAAACATTTGCTCCAATAGTATGTTTCTCACTTTAGCTCTTAATCCCCTTATGCTCATAGCCGCATGATAATGTTGAGAGAAAAAAAAACGTTTTGTTTTCTTTCACCTTTTTTCAGGAAGAAGCGGTAATGTTCTGTTGTCTCCTCAAGACCAAGAGCAGCCTCTGGGTCCATGTCTTGATTTGTTTTGCTCAGAGAGTAGCTATTGTTTTATGGCTTCATTTATTTGCATGAACAAATGGCAAAGCCTGGAAAAAAAAGAGGATGTGCAATCTGTGCAGGTGAGACATAAAAACCCCAATTGGTGCTGCAAAAATATCTCACCCCTAGAGGAAAACTAGAAGACAACAACCGAGCACATAACATCAAACTAAACACGAGGGGGAATGGACAAACAACAGAATCCATAAATAGCACGCGGGGACAATAAAGCATCGCCCTAAAGCCGAGAAAGTGGTGGTGTTATAAGGAGAAGAGAGGTGTGTGTGTGTGTGTGTGTGTGTGTGTTTTAGTTCTAATGTGCATTTAAAGAGACAGAACTGGAGGATAGTGTGTGTGTGGATATGCCAGAAATCTGTTTTATACGCTGTGGTATTTTACCGGCATATTTCCCCATGTGTACAAATATTGGTCTGAACTGGAACAATATGTAAGACTTAAGATAATTGTTTTTCAGATTGGATATTGACTTAAGCCTGGCCAATGACGCAAGTTCGTTGACTACCAGTGAAATCCATTTCCATCCCTCTGTCTCTCCGTCTTCCTCTTACTTTTTTCCTGCTTCCTTTTCGATCTCTCCTGTAATTAAATTCAAAGGTGCTTTTTTGGCATGAGATAGAGAACGGAGGTGCTTATTGCCAAAGATAGAATCAACAAACAACAGATGAAATAGGTCACCTATTAGATGAAATGACAGCTCTGTCCCATTTCACCCTTCCGCAGCCTCCCTTTCTGCCACTATTGACTTTTCGACCTCTTTCTCTCTCTCCTCGCCTCCTCATTTTAGCATCGGTGGAAACCTCTTTTTCTGTTTCTCAGTCTATCTCTCTCTCTCTCTCTCTCTCTCTCCTCTCTCTGTGATTAACGGTTCTGATTATGTGTGCCAGGATACCCATTAGCTTGGACACATGCAAAGGCCTCTGCCCTCCTTTCCATTACACACAAACACTCCCAAACACACACACACACACACAAACAGTTTGAGTTTCACCATAACCTATAAACACGCTCGCAGACCCACATTTACACATGCTTCCACACACTCTCTCTGCTACACACTGAGGCACTGAAGCCCTTGAGACTAATTATCAGTCAGGTGTGTCATCTTATATTTATTTGGGCCAGTGAGGTGCTAACAAGCATTTCTCTTTTGCTTTTCTCTGTTTTGCCATCTGTCTGCCTTTCTCATTCTCTGCTCACTTCTGTCACACCATTTTCTTCTCTTTCCCTCTCTCTCTCTCTCTCTCGGTCTTCCTCCTTCTCTACCCGACATTGCTGAGGCAGGGGTTTTACAGGTTGTGTTCGGTGTCAGATCCAATGAAAAACTGCCGGAGACAAGCGGGTGAAAAAGAAGCGCTATGCTGCATTAAAATCAGACAGAAGCAAAAGGTGTGGTTTTGTCGGCGACTGCTGCAAGTTTTATTCAAGGAAAATGGTCTCAGCAGTCTGGGTAGTAGTCTCAGTGATGTAGTGGCAGACAAAACGGTGCGCGGACTATGACCTCCAGTCGGTGACAAATAACTTCCAAAAGTCCAATATAAACAAAACTCCAAGTGAATTCTTAAAAGGCAAAAGCAAAAGGCAAAAGCAAAAGGCGTATTGCTGTTGCTAGGCAGCCACATACTTGTCTTTCGATCTCCTGTGTGCTGGTGTTAGTGATAACTGTCTCTGATATCCATCAACAGCAGCCACTTACTTATCTTAGCAGAGTTAAATCTCTCAAGGATCTTTCTGGGCACCACGCTGATGACTGTACGGCCTGGCTTGAAATCTGGAGCTGTCAACCAAAACAAAGTGGATAAATGCTGCTATATCAGGAACCAAAGGAAACATACAAAATATTGCAAGAGGTTACTGGTGGCTCTATAGTGGTAGTGTGTGACCGCCACATTTCACAGGCCTGTACATGCAACCTAAATTTTATATCCTGACAAATGACCTTGAAATGTTTAACATTTCAATAAACTTGATTTCTTAACTAAATATAAAAACAAATTACGAGTTAATCATGTAAACATTGCAAAACCTACTTTACTATGCCATCTTTCCATTTGGAGAGGCATGTTTATCTTGAATGTTAAATCTCTCTCAGCCCCCTGGTTTCAAGACTTGAAACTTTTGATTTCTGCTTTGTATAGATCTTTAAGAGTATTTGTGCACTTCTGTGTTAACATCCTAACAGTGAGGTCAGTCAAAGTTAACCCCGAGCCATCGTT
>CAKAKR010061651.1:0-14459 GCA_916700685.1 Adelosebastes latens | reverse complement strand
AATTATCAATTTACCATTTATAAATGATGGTTGTTATAAAGTGTTACCGATGGGTCAAATATAGAGGTCAAATTTTGTGTATGTACCTGTATGTATATTACAAATGTAATAAAGTTTTTTGGGGGGCATTAACTGTACTGGAAGAACAAATTTAAGGCCCTTCCTGTTGAAATGTAGGTGAAGTTCTTAAAAAGGGTTCCTGCAGTTGAAACTGGTTATATATGACACCCACACAGCCACAAATATACCAGACGGGAAAAGTTAAAGGCAGACACACAGATAAAAACATACAGATACACAGGATACGAGTTTTTGTACGACACCCACTCCTCCTCTCTCATGACTCTTATTTTGGGATGTCTCACCCTCTCTGTCTTGTTCACATTCTGTCTGACTCCCCTCTCTCTCGCTCAACCTCTTATTATCGCTTCTTGCTCTCTCACTACAACCAAGTCCCTGTTTCTCCCCCTCACCATCTCTTCTTGGCTCTCATCTCTCTCTCCTCCCCTGTTTCTTACACACACATACAGATTTGCAAAGAGCTCTCTGTTCCTTCTCCTAATTTTCTCTTCTTCCCTCTCGCTCCCGCTGCCCCCGCACTGTGCGCTCTCCTCACTCTCGCTCCTCTCTCGCTGTCTTCCTGCCTGCCCTCATTTTTCATCAGTAACTAATGGTGCTGGACTCGCCACTTAGGCTCAGCAGAAGTGTGTGCGTGTGTGTCACATTTGTTTCTTGATATTTTTTTTTCATAACGAATAATGCTTTTCCGGTCGCTAAGCTTCATACTGGCGAGTCAGTTAAGATGCCACTTTTAAGTACTCTGCACACGCTCAAAGTAAAATAGTTGGAGGGGTTGTCAGACTGCAACCATAGGGAAACCCAAGAAGGCTCTGCGTGGTATCTCTTAGGAGTTAGGTTAGTAAAGGGGCACTCCACAGATTTTAAACACACCAGCTGAGCTGTAAAACAAAGCTTGGACAAGCAACGGACTGAAGGTGCTACTGAGCTGAAGAATCAGCCATATGAACGGTGATGCCTTCATTAGTGAAGTGTATTTAAACAGTGATGTGACCTGAATAATCCAAACCAATTTGAATTCCTGTTATCGGAAAGTTTCTTATTTTTTCTTGTAAATAAAGTCAGTCGAAAAAGATCTTATTGCTGCAAATATGGGCCAATCAGGAAGGATTAAAGATGCTCTTCCTGTGACTTAAAGGTTGCAGGTTCCAATCCTTGATCAACTGATCAACCAAGACATTCAGGACAGTTGAAGTGCTGGTAAAAAGCTGTCATCCTCCTTTTAAAAAGTGTCAACAAGCAAGGTGCTTAGCTGCTCCAGACTTCTGAGACCTCATACTGCACACGTGTGTGTAGGGCTGTCCTCGACCAAAGAAAATCTTAGTCGACTAACACGATTACGATTACAAATACAATTTTATCGACTAATCGATTAGTTGATTGAAACAACAGATCTGTAAAACTCAGTTTCTCCACAAAGGCTCACACAAAAGCACTGAAAGTTTCTTGGAAATCAGTCATTCAGCATGAAAAAGCATAAAAAATGACTAGTTGACTAAAGAAATCTTAGTCGACTGAAGCCAAATTCACACTACACACCTTTCGAAGTTGTCAGACCGCTGCATGTTCACACATCACAACTTGCTGTCTTGGGAGTCATCGGGAGTCTTAAAGTCGTCGTGGTTCTCACACTACATGACTGACTGATGACAGAAGTGACAGATGATGTTTGTTGATGTTGTCGTTGGCACGTGTTCACAAAATAGTCTGTTTCCACACATCTGTATAATTTCCCCTCTGTATATCAGTCACTCTGTTATGTTTATTGATGCAAATATCCATCACCCGAGGGGCCAAAACAACTTCCGTTTTTCAAATGCAACACATCACAGTAAAGTTCCTATTGTTACAGGCGGGTTTCAATTTCCCGTCAACCCGTGTCTCGCGCTCTCATTGGCTGCAGCTCCCGGACAGACTCCTTGACAGGTCCAGATATTTAACATGCTAGTTATCTGGAATTTGTCTACGATGCACCGGCGAGCCTCGGCTTGCATCTATGAACAATTCAGTCCGATGTGCGAGCGCCAAGTCAACGCCGATTTGCCTCTGATCATGGGCTTTTGCCTGGGAGCGCCAAAAACTGTCGGCGAGTGGAAAATCAGGGCTAAAGTGTTGTAGTGTGAACTAAGCCTAAGACCAAAACGAGCGATTAGTCAACTGATCGACTACGAGGGGGCAGACTTACATGTATGAAAGTTGATTCTTGCTCAGTCAACCATCCCTGAATAAAGAAAGTTTAAAAAGAATAGCTTTTCACTCCTACTAATTCGTCAGAAGTCAGGAGGAAGTGAGGCATTGATGGACAACAAATCTGCTTCCAACATGCACTTTCTCTCAGTCTGTGTGTGTGTGTGGCATTGATCTACTGTAAGAAAGCAGCTCCTATAAATTCAATCAGTCCTATCCATTCTCTGGTTGTTGACTTTTAGCTGCCCGGCTCCCACCTTGAGAAGCACGGCTACTTTTATGGAGATAGGCCATTCTTTCTCTCGCTCTCTGTATTCCTCTCTATCCTTCTTTTCTACTCACACGTTGACTTTTCATTTTCTCTGTGTGTCTGAGATTTGTTATTTCCTTTTGTGTTTTTCTCCGTCTGAAGGCGCTGTTATTGGAGCACACCGCCATGTGGTGGCCTTGCAATTCCCAAACTACAACAACGTTTTCCTCTCCTTCAAAACTGGATGACAACAAGAGACACAAATGGCCATTGCTATTTTGCATTTTAAAATGACGAGCTTTGAAGAGTGACTCTGTGAGGAAGTGTAAAAAACTTATTTGTATGAATAGTTAGTAGGAGATTAAAAAGATAGACAGATGGCTAATATTTTATGCTCGGGAAGGATATTGCATATTTCACAATTACAAGGAAAACATACAAAAAGCTTGGGAAACAACAGTGCCACCTACAGCATCAGATCACTATAACTATACTTCTAGTGCATCCAACACTGAGAATACAATGAAAATGTACAGTCAATGGTGTTTCAACCAGTGGGCAACTCCGCAGTTTGAGTGACGCCAACGCTGAAGTGTCTTCAACTTGCATTCTTTCTAATAGCCAGCAGGGGGCGACTCCTCTGGTTGCAAAAAGAATTCTGATTGTATAGAAGTCTATGAGAAAATGAGCCTACTTCTCACTTGATTTATTACCTCAGTAAACATTGTAAACATGAGTTTATGGTCTCAATCGCTAGTTTCAAGTCTTCTTCAATACAGCATGATGTTCATTTAGTAAATTATGGTCCCATTTAGAGTCAAATAGACCATAAAGCAGGGGATGCTTTAGGGCGTGGCTACCTTGTGATTGACAGGTGTTGTCCGGTCTGGGAGTTGTCCCATGACGTGTCAGACATACACACTCATGTCACTTATAATGGCATGATGACAAGGAAAACCTGTTTGCAGCCTTCACCATTTTTATATACAAAAACATGTCTTTTGGATGAAATGAACTTAGTAGTTAAGATGAGAAATTAATACTGTAAAATAGTCCCACTTTAAGACACATCATAACAAGAATTTCCTACAGTATTGGTGGGTCAAGTGTTAATGTAATTTTTGACTGATTATATTGTTTGGGAAATTCATCTGTATGCATCGACTGGCCTGGGTTTAACCTTTAGCCGTCGTCCAGGGAAACATGGCACACATGCCTTTGTGAGCAACACCCTGCATAACATTTACACACTTAGACGGATACACACATGTGGGCTGCTTGTGCAGGGACTCGACAACTGCTGGATATTTTGTCTTTGGGCAGTTTGTGCCTTGTGTGAGGGCAGCGTGATAGTACTGTGGATGCTGAGAGACGGGTGGATGACAGGATATAAAATAATGCATTTAGCTGAAGTGTCACAAACTGGCTCACAGAAGGTAACAAGACGGGAGTCCAAGCCTTCTGAGAGCAACCGGGGCAGGGCGCTGGGCGCTGGGCGATTTCACCATAGACTGTATAAAACATGTGACTGTGATGTCACCCATAGGTTTCTGATGAGCCGTTGTGATACTCAAAGTAGGTAGCTCCAGCCGTCGCCATCTTGGCAGTGACGACTCCGCCTAACTCCTGGCTAATCCAAAAATGGACAAAAAGGTGGATCGTCGATGGAGCTGAGGCGGTGCGGGTGATGCAGCAGAGCAGACAGCTAGCAGCTAGCGACCTGGTACGAGACCCACCTGTCACTCAAAGCGGCCACACCCTCAATTATGCCGAACTTTAAGCCTTAGTAGAAGTTAAACGGGTGAGTCGTATAAAAATTCACCCTCGTACAGTTGTCATGAACGGAGATATTTGCTATAAAGACAAAAAAAAAACATTTTTTTCCCTTTGTGCCGGCCACAGCCATGGCCGTTCTTGTGAAAGCGATATCTCAGGAACGCCTTGAGCAAATTTCTTCACATTTGACACAACTGTCCACTTGAACTCAAGGATGAACTGATTAGATTTTGGTGGTCAAAAGTCAAGGTCCAGTGGCCTCATGTCCATCCCATTCCCATTAAAGTGATATCTCAGGAAGACCTTGAGGGAATTTCTTCAAATTTCTTCAAAAACCTCACGTCCCTGCCCTGTATCGTGGACGTGAGGTCACAGTGACTTTGACCTTTGACCACCAAATTCTAATGAGCTCATCCTTGAGTCCAAGTGGGTGTTTGTGTCAAATTGAAGAAATTCCCTATCCCATCTCTCAGGAATGCCTTGAGGGAATTTCGTCAAATTTGGCACAAACGTCCACTTGGCTGTAATTTTAATTTGTACCAGGCTGTAAACATGTTTATCTCTGCTGTTAAGTCGGGCATTTTAACATGGGGGTCTTTGGGGATTGACTCACTTTTGGAGCCAGTCTCAAGTGACCATTCGATGAACTGCCCCTCCGCGTTGGCTTCATTTCTCAGTATCGGAGGTAGCCACTTGATTTTCGCTGCTTTCAGGCTGTCCTAACAGCATTCAAAAGAGCATGTTAGGTCCTTGCAGGAGCAAAGGGAGAGCTGCTCCTCCCTTGAGGCGGACCTTATGGCAGTGCTTAAGTCTGGGTATCTGAAGGCTGGAGGATGAATATGTCAAACTCTGAGTGCTGAGGGATATACAGTGGGAGAAGCTGATCTGGCTGTTTGTATTTAAATGCCATTTGTGCCAATGTGTCTGCCTGGAAGCATTAAGGAGTTTTGGTATTCACAGCTGCTGCTTTTGCCATCTGTTATGTGTGTGTGAGCTAATAACACTGTGAGTCTGACTTAGTCTTCTTCTGTGAGATGTCTCAACAAAGAAAACCTCCTCGCTGTCACTCTCCCCTCTCTCTCCGTCTCTCACTGTCTCCTCCATAAAGTGACCTGTCTGCCCACCACTCTAATCGACAGTAAGTGTTCTAATGCCAGAGGTGTCAACACACACAAAGTGTCCTCGCATTTACTCGCCGGTTGACTCCGAGAACACTGTGTGGGAGTGCGCGTGCCTGTGTGTACAGCACAGAGACCTTTCTGAAAGCCCAACTCTGCCCTATACAGGACAAACGGCGTTGGCAGGAGCTGTCATTTGAGATGCATTAATGAAAACACACAAACATGCACAAGCGATGGAGCATTTGGAGTTTTTTACATCACTCTTTTCTCTTGGATTCTTTGTTTATTAGGGCTGTCAATATATTAAATTATTTAATCGCGATTAATCACATGATTGTCCATGATTAATCACAAATTAATCACACATTGTCTGTTCAAAATTTACCTTAAAGGGAGATTTGTCAAGTATTTAATACTCTTATCAACATGGGAGTGGGCAAATATGCTTGCTTTATGCAATTGTATGTATATATTTATTGATGGAAATCAATTAACAACACAAAACAATTACAAATATTGTCCAGAAACCTTCACAGGTACTGCATTTAGCATAAAAAAATATGCTCAAATCATAACATGGCAAACTCAAGCTCAACAGTCAACAACAGCTGTCAGTGTGTCAGTGTGCTGACTTGACTATGACTTGCCCCAAACTGCATGTAATTATCATAAAGTGGGCATGTCTGTAAAGGGGAGACTCGTGGGTACCCATAGAACCCATTTTCATTCACATATCTTGAGGTCAGAGGTCAAGGGACCCCTTTGAAAATGGTCATGCCAGTTTTTCCTTGCCAAAATTTAGTGTAAATTTGGAGCGCTATCAACCTCCTTCATGACAAGCTAGTATGACATGGTTGGACCATGGATTCTTTAGGTTTTATAGTTTCATATGATGTCCGTATTTTCACTCTGGCCTTAAAACTGAGCCCACTACAACTTCGGAAATATCGATTGCGAAATTAGAGGCGTTAAAACAAATCTGTGTTAACGCGTTATTGCATTAACTTAACGCCCTAATATTGATGTTACCTCCCTCTTTCTTTCCCCTTCCACCCTCCACTCCTTACTCTTTTTTATCCCTTTCTCCTGTTTCCCCTCGTTCTCTGTCTCCCTGACCCTGATAGTCTGATTGACAGGGTCACTGGTGTGAGCAGGGGAGTTGAACCCGCGGGCTCGTTTCACACTGCGGCCAAACCACTTACCATCTGACATCGGGGGCTTCTGGCATCTCACAGAAACACACACAAACATGAGCATGAACAGAATCGTACTGCATGCATGTACATGTGTATAAACACTCAACTGCACACACACACACACACACCTAGAAGTGACTGCAGAAAGTTTCTCAGCTCCTCCATAGCTGCTTTTGTTGTATAGTGACAGACTGAAAATGAACCCAGTGTCCTTGATGGCAAGCGGAGGTACAGTAGCGCTCCGTCTTTCTCTCTCTTTCTTTCTATCCATCCATCTTTCTGGCTCTCCCAACTTCAACCTCTCTCTCCCTCTATCTTTATCCCCACTCTTCTTTTTCCATCTTTCCCCCTAAATCCTGCCTTTCTACACACACATTCACGCACACACACACACCATCACCCCACCTCCCTCCGAGCTGTCAGGGAGAGGAGGCTGAGAGGCGAAGAGCTCGGCCTTCTGGGAGTTGGTGTTTTATTTTTTTTTTAACGGCCTGAGTGGGCCATTGGTCTGCACGGCTGACAGGCTGGATTTGATACTTGGCCTGATTCAGTCACTCTGTCAGCTCCGCCCAGCCCGGCCCAGCCCAGCACATCATGGCACGGCTCAGATGCCCCCGTGGTTATTATTAGTGGCTAAATATACGCAAGGCACAATCCCAAATGTGGTGGTTCGTTGGAGGGAGGAGGGGCCGGGTCTAAGTGTGAAAGGGAGGGCGTCGGACTTTGTCAGTTGGAAAACAGATTTCTAAAGGCCTCTTTGAGGTTTATCATCATAAAGGAGCATTGACACGTACTGAAGGGGCTCTACAGTCCTCAGTCATTGCAGTCAGAAAAACACTTGAACACATCAAAGAGACGCTAAACGTACATGACCAAAGCCATCTATAATTAGCCTCTGGAAAATGGCAAAGGTATATATTTCAAGCCACTTAAGAATGATGTGGCGTACTAATAGAAACAGAAAGTATGCAAGTTGAGATAGGTAGATAAATGGATGCTATACATTTTCTATGAAGTTACAGAAAATAGCTTGTTGTGAATGTCAATATATTATATAATTTCTGTACTATTCAGTGAGCCAGCATGCACAATACCAAGGCTACTGAGTGAAGGCTGGGACACGGTCTTGAGCTATTGAGTATAACACAGTGTAACTACAGCTGCCATGTTGGAGTGTTACAGCAGACAACGCTAGAAATAAAGTTATGGTGTCCGCTCAGGTGCTCTTTGGGTGTAAAGTAGAACAAATAGAAATTATTTGTTTATAGTATTTTTTTAAATATCAATTCAATAATTAGGGCATATTTAAAAAAACTGATATTTTCCTCTACGTTTTTACCTCCGTCCACACGCAAACTGTCACAAAAACGGATATTTTTGAAAACGCCTTCTAAGGTGCAGATTTTTTAAAATCTCCGGTTACTGTATCTGTGTCAACATGAAAACGGAGCGTTTGGGGAAACGATGACGTCCTCTCCTCAGTTTGTGCATGCCCATTGTTGCTTTGTGTAATGAGCATGTGCCAGAAACAATAACAAAGATGACAGCAGAGTGATGACAGTCATTCAGTTCAACCAGCCCCCCCATGAACGATGGGGGGGCTGTTATCAAACTGACTGACGTGAAGCCGAAGGAAAGACCCTTAACTTGTGAGCTCACTTGTGGTGTCATGTAAATATTACAGCGAGCGTTTGGAGTCGTTTTGCGTTTGAGTGTGGACGGAGATATTTTGTAAAACGGAGGGGAAAATATCCGTTTTTAGAAATAACTTTATACATGTAGACGGGGCCTAAGGTCTGCACACAGGTGTTTTCAATGACTCTGGCTGATTAGACTTCTCAGTTGAGGCTCTGCTGGAAATTACAGGAGGTCACCAAACTCCACGGATACAAGTTGCTGTTAGAGCGGTTATCGCTCCACATTTATTTCAATAAGGAGCGGGGTAAGACAATTTTCTTCTGGTGGGATTGTCCACTTATATTGTTTATATTATATGAGCACAGAAGGAAGGATGCTACTTGGCTGCAGTACATGTAGGTGCAAGGACATTGATAGAGGAGAATGACAATAAAGTGACTTGTGCAAATCTGTTGTTCGCCCGCTAGCCACATAACAACCTTGCCCATCGACCCTGGTGCATCAGCCACATATAATCTTTGTTTAAAGGCCTTTACACACCAGGGGCGGGGTTTATTTTGTGCGATTAATTCACACGTCAATATATCTTTTTCAAATTGTTGTTTTTGTCATGAATACTTTCACACAGAACGCAATTTATTTTCGGAACAATCGTTGATTTTTCTGAGCTTTTGCACCGTGAGACATATTCAAAACGTACACTAGTGTACAACAATATGGAGGCTCCGTAGTCCGAACCAAGACGTCAAACTTTATTGTTCGCAACGGGCAGCGCAAACCCGATCCACTCCTTCCGTTCTTACCTTTCACAATAAAAGCCCCAGATGTATACACTGCTTAACTGTTTACCAGAGGGTAATTCACCAGCATTTTGCTGAAAGGAAACTCAATAAAATAGCTGACAGTAGTTTAATCTGTACAATAACTTACCTCAGACCGACTGCCAGACGCTGCTCTGGGCCTCTCTCTGGGTGTTCTCCTGGTAGTTGGTCCTCTGCCTGCACAAATCTATGCGAAGCTGTTATTGAAAATGTGTTGCAACTGTCGCAAAATTGCGAATAGTTTTGATGTGAAATATTCGCAGGCGAGTATTTCGCATTTTCGTGTTGTCTATTCATCACGCTCCCGTTGTATAAATGCTTTTAGAGTTAAAAATGACGTGACATGTTGCCAAACCTAATTTCTTATTTTATATTTAAGTATCGACACAGGTAAAAGTAAGATTTTACTAAGTTTATACATACGTTCCACTAGATAAGAAACATTTTTTAAAGGATATTTAGTCCTTGTTTTTTGAAGTACCATGTGTTGCCCTGTAAACCCAGCTTTAGGGGGCATTGAGGATCTCTTATGGGGCTCCAGTTTCCCTTGAGCATCTCTTAATTCGCCACTTTAGACTCTCCTTTTACCCTTCCTCTCTCTCCCTATCCTTGCATCTCGTTAGCATATTTTAACAGTAGAGTCTGATAGCAGAGGTTTGGCCTGTTATCTCCGCTCTTCTATTGCCCTCTCTCCTCACTTCTCTCCTCTAACCAGTGTTTTTCACTCTATTTGTTGTGATAAATGACTGTTAGATGTGATTTCCCCGGGATCATTTCTCTCTCAGGGCCACACACCATAATTAGACGGCATGATTAATAATTCATTCTTTCTCTCTTTTTTTTTTTTTTTTTTCCTCTCTTTCGGAGTCTCTGTCAGAGAGTGTGTGGATGTGAGTAAGTGTGTGTTGGGGGGGAAAGGGGGAGGCGTGCAGAAATCCATCACACAGTATAAAACCAGCGATTGAGTCATTTTCCATTCTGAAGCCAAAACAATAAAAGTTATGATAAAAACAATGAAAATGAGTTCACCGTAGAGACAAAGAGCTTACGCAGCAGTGTGACACAAAGAAGACACACATTTAAAGCGATGAAAACACAAAGGAGTTTCCCCAAAGACACACACACACACCAGTTTGTGAGTCTGTTCATCATCCCACCTACAGATAATTGATTTAACTTTCCACGCCAAAAAAAAGCATCATCCTTCCGTATCATTTCCTTTAACACAAGCTCAATAGAGTTTCTGTATATGTGCGATTTCTTTCTTTCTATGCCTCTTTACAACATCCATCCATAACCAGGATCAACTTTTCATTCATAGAAATGAGGCTACGTCTCCTGCAGGCAGAGGAGTGGGCTGACTGCACTGACTGTGATAGGAAGATCTTATTTTTTATTCCATTTTGATGAAATATTTCATATTTTTCCATCTTTCTTTTTGTTTGTGTCAAGGTTGTAGATATGTGTAGTAAGTGGGTGTGTCTTCTTTTATGTGCATGTGTTTTGTCACTGTCAAAGGTTTTATTGGGTGGCTGCTCTCCCCAAGGTGTTTCATTAACCAACATCAGAAATCTATCAGAAATAACACTGGCGGAGGGGAAAAGGTCTTCACAGAGAATTGTTGTTTTGCAAAAGAAAATGTGATGTATAATGAAAAATTTAAAGAGGAAAAAAAAGGTGTGTTATGAGCCAAAGTTGCATTTCCTAGCAGAAAATGCAAGTTTTTATGCTGTCATTTTTATGCTAAGTTAGTTGCTAGTAAATAACCAACATGTTGATATATTTGAAATTCCGAGCATTAATATAGCAGCAGACAACTATTTGCTATGTAAACATATAGAGGAGTAATGTCTACCTGAGCAGAGAACGCACACCCTCCCATTATTGCACAAAAAAGGTACAGAAGAAATTAGAACATATAATTCTGCTTCTTTCTTTCTGCTAATTTTAGCATTAAAACACATTTTTTTAAGAGCTTTTCTTACACTACCATGTTAATTCTCTTATTTCATCTTGATCTTTTTTTAGAAAATACAATTTCTCAAAGTTAACACGATAAGGGATCCATTGGTACCAACCATGTCATACTAGCTTGTTGTGAAGGAGGTTAAATAACCCTCCAAACTTGCGCTAAATTTTGACGAGGAGAAACTGACATGGCCATTTTCAAAGGGGTCCCTTGACCTCTGACCTCAACATATGTGAATGAAAATGGGTTCTATGGGTACCCACAAGTCTCCCCTTTACAGACATGCCCACTTTATGATAATCACATGCAGTTTGGGGCAAGTCATAGTCAAGTCAGCACACTGACACACTGACAGCTGTTGTTGCCTGTTGGGCTGCAGTTTGCCATGTTATGATTTGAGCATATTTTTTTAGGCTAAATGCAGTACCTGTGAGGGTTTCTGGACAATAGTTGTCATTGTTTTACAATAATAACTATATACATTTGCATAATGCAAGATATTTGCCCAATCCCATGTTGATAAGAGTATTAAATACTTGACAAATCTCCCTTTAAGGTACATTTTGAACAGATAAAAAATTAGATTAATCGCAAATTAATCGCAATTAACTATGGATAATCATTCGATTAAACACAATTAAATATTTGAATCGATTGACAGCCCTTATAATTTCTCATTAAGCTTACATATTGTGTCTTGTTGATGTGTTTTTAGGGGCCTTTAGCACTTGGTTTACACTCTATCCTTGTTATATGTTGTGTATTATATTATTGAAGCAGAGTGCTGCAGGCCAGTCAGTGCACCACAAAGTCCATCCCACTGAAGCTACGTACTCCTCTGTTCTGTTGTGATATGTTTCATTCAAAAACATCAAACTACTCTTTTCATTTCTCTAAACTCGACACAGTATGTTTCAATCTGTTAATCATAGCAATGCCAAAATATTCCTTTCTTCCTCCGTTCTCTTTTGTTTTTGTCTTTGTTATGCTGTTTGCTGTGCTGACTGCTGTAAGAGTTTCTTCTCTGTTACACTTCCCTCTCCTGGCCCTTCGCCATTTATTTTATTTCTTTGTTGTTTACTTTTTTTTTTTTTCAACACTGTAACATCAGCTAGACTAATTGATCTCTTTACATCTCCCCCCTACGTATAAAATAAATTAGATTCTTTATTTCCACACGCAGATTGGTATAGATTTCTTTTCCAGAGTGCAGGGAATATAATAAGTAAACATAACTGGTCATTAAACAGTTGGAAGGCCACTGGAGGGAAGTTTGTACTGTAGTCATGACCATGTTTCATTTGGTATCATTACAAACAAAAACAAAAAAACAAAACAGACTTTATGTCGGCTATTTTGCATATGCCACGGTTAATGTTCACTGTGGGAGTTGAACCCCATTCAAGCAAAAAGCCACAAGATGCAGATTACTTAAAACCCTCTTGGCTCTTCTGGCTCATTGTAAATCACAGTGTGGAGTGGATTATTGCTTTTCATAAAACACACCACTGTGCTAAAAGGTCTACAGTTCCATTTAGTTCCCACAGTAAGCAGCAGGTACATGGTGCGCCAACTTTGCCAACTTCGCTAGCAGGAATCCCCCAGTAACAGTTTTAGTTTTAAGCGACAGTAATTAAATGTTAACACAATTGCTGTGCTTTTGTTCAACAACTCTCCCAACACACACACATAGGGCTGGGCGATATGACCTCAAATGTATATCACGGACTTTCTTTTGGTTTTTGCAGTGTTATATCACGGTATTATAAAATAAAAGGGATACTCCACTCAAAACATTAATTGATTAAAAACATGTATTTATTGGCCCCAAATAAGATTGAAAATGAGGTATAAGCCTACATGTGTTTTGGGAGGAGTAGCCTGCCCCATAATGTAGATGTAATGTGATTCATTTAGAGTTAATAATAACAGTCATGTTGTTTTCAGATGTGAGTGAACTGTAGCTTACAGACGAGCAACCTGGATCTCAGCAATATTTGGAACAAAATGTTGTTTTCTCACATATTTACTGTTGTTTTATTATTGCAAAGTTTTTTCGCCTCTTGTCACCACAGCCAAACTGGGAATTACATTGCATTTAAAAAAAATTACCAAGCTGACATAACCTTTTTACATGTTAACCTACATGAAGAAAGAGTTTGAAAATATACACTGTTGGACCAGTACTGTACAGAAGACACGTGGACCGTGAGCAGCGCGGCTCGGCTGCGGGCGGATCATGTAGAGATTCGCTGTTTGTCGCCTATTATTTCCGCGTGATTCGCGCTGTTCTCAGCAAAAATAGACAGTGAACATGATATGTTGAGGGCTTGCAGTAGCAGCTCCGCAGCAGCAATGTCACACCCGTACGGGACGCAGCAGTTCATCGCAGCAGCCGCCACGCGCTGCTGATATGCCCAGTCTGTCCCGTGCGCCGTGGCTGCTCTAACCTGTTAACATGGGTGCCGAAATAAAAAGCAAAAGGTTCCGCGACATAACAGAACGGCGGAAGCCTGAAAGGAACCATAGACAACCTGTGCCGGTGTGACTTAGTATCGGGTGTTATCACGGTAATGACGGTATTGCAAAATCCATGTCGTGGCCGAATGTGACACCGGTGACGGTGACGAAACCGGTATACCGCGCACTTCTACACACATCAAACAGAACAGCAAAAAAACCCAGACGCTGCTCGAACATGACCTCTGACCTCCCCAGATGGGGTAAATAAAAAAAAAAAAAGGTATCAAATCAAAACACGATACACTCGAGCAGAAACACCATGATAACAGTCTGGAGGTGCAATGGTCTGGATCCTTGCTCTCTTTGCTACAAATAGCCGAGCCTTATTTTTTTTTTTCCTCCAAGAGAAATGGTCATTGCTCAAATAAATTAAAGAAAGAAATCTCATTTTGGTGCCGGCAGGGCCAAGTAGCCCATATCTCAAAAAGGCTTGTGTTCGCCTCACCGGACAAATATCATAAAAGCACAGAAATATTAGAGAAGATGGAGAAAAGCAGAGATGGATGTGATACCTAGTGCTGCATTAAATCAATATCTGATTACAGACACTGAGGAAAGGTTACAGAGTGTGTCTGTCTGTGTGTGAGAGCGAGACCGCCGGGTCATCAAGTTGGGATGGAGGTCGGGGTGACGGCGTCAAATGTTACATGACTGCACTTGTACGGGCTTTTTGATTTTAAAATGTGTTTGTGGTGGTGTTGTTGGTAGCTGTCACTCTGCTTTTGCACCAGATTTCTCACACAGCCCCCACAGATCGATACTGTGGGTGTCTATGTTTATGTGTGTGTGAGAGAGAGATTGGCAAAGGGGGATTTAAGCGCAATAGCAACCAATAAAGTGTAAATCAGAGCAGACATGGTGTACAGCCAGGTGATTTCTATCTGCTAAGGTTTTTTTTTT
>CAKAKR010061646.1:21855-43266 GCA_916700685.1 Adelosebastes latens | reverse complement strand
CCCAAAACCCAAGATGACATCCACCAATTAATGGATTATCAAAATAGTTGGCGATTAATTTAATAGTTGACAACTAATCGATTAATCGCTGCAGCTCTAATTCGGTCCTATTGCTTCCAGGGCTCTTAGTAGGGCTGCAACTAACTGTTATTATCATTGTTGATTAATCTGTTGATTATTTTCTTGATGAATTGATTAGTTGTTTAGAGGAGTAAAGAAACCAGAAAATATTCATATTTAAGAAGCTGGAATCAGAGAATTTGACTTTTTTTTCTTAAAAAATGACTCAAAGCGAGTAATCAATTATAAAAATAGTTGGCGATTAATTTAATAGTTGACAACTTATCGATTAATCATTGCAGCTATAATTCGGTCCTATGTTTCCAGGGCTCTTACGTTTGTAGAATTTATTACAACAAATCCTAAAAGATCTTGAAGATTTTAAATTATGTAAGAAAATTAGAAACATCACAGTTGGAGTTTACGCATTCTGAGTTTTCTCTAAAAGGTAAATCTGTGATCAATCACCTTCCTTCTTGAGACATTTAAACAACCATTCCCTTTGTATCTGTATTATTTATTATCTTAAAGACCATTTTTACTGCTGTTCTAAGACCTTTAAACAGTGAAGAACGAGGAAACCTGTAATGTGAATGAAAAAAAGTTTTGCATATTTTATTTTCCTTCTATACACCCAAAACCATGTATGTTTGAAAACATATATGTACCGATACATTATGAATTGTATGTTAAACCATAACATGTGCGGTGGCAGCTGGCATCAGCACCACAGGAAACCATGGACTCAACCATTTTACGGTCCGCTTCTGCAGAAATGTTCAAAAACAATCAGCTCGTGTGAATGCTGCCCACCTGAAATTGTTTTGATGTTGCATTTTTGAACAACTGTTGTTGCTTGATGTGACATATTCATTTCACAAACGAGGTTAAGCACACAACAGCAGCGGGGCGCCACGGTGCACATTGCAACGTTTCAATACTGCGGCACCTTTCAAAATAAAATGAAAATAAAATCACAGAGATGCATTTTCATCTCATCTTCACAGAGAGACACGGAGAGCCAGGGCTGCTTCAAAAATAAATGAATGCCGAACAATGTTTTTGATGTCCTATATTTAAATTTGTACGGTTACTTACATTACTCCTACTTCCCTGGTCTTGGAACTAATCCGATTGATATGGAAATGGGGTGCTCTGTTTCATGACAGAGTTGGGGAGAGGGAGAGAGAGAGAGAGAATTCCCAGGTTCGCTCCTACTCAAAATGTGCTGAAAACAGATTTTCAGAATCCTTTGGCTTCATGGTATTGGTTATAGGGGATTACACAAACCACTTAAAGCTCGACAATGAGCTGCTCTTTTCAACCGGGAAAAAAAGTCCTTCATGCTGGACACATTCTCCACACTCGAGAGGTTAATCAGGAACAAATTAAGCAAATATTGTGATTGTGTCGGGCGCCATCAACACACATGAGATTATATATAATGAAACTAAGATTTTGGATTATAATTTTCTAGATTTAAGGCAAATTAGTTTGTTTTTTGATAGAAAATTAGACATTTTAATATTGTCAAATGTCACAGGGGAATAGTTACAATTGTTATTTAGAGGCATAGACTGTTCCTGATAAAACAAATAGAAAAATACTAAACTTGAGCAATGCGTGGCAAACAAAATTATACATGCAAACCCTTAATTTATTAAAGTAAATGTTGCAACATGACTTGGAAATGATGATTAATTTCTGCATTTATTTACAGCCCTATCTAAACTATAATGGTGTCCCAGATTGAATCAGTCTGAGTTGTTCACACTCAACCTTTTCAAACTATAATAATAAAATAAAATAAAATCATTTAGAAAGTTCACAGACCATCTGATCATATAATGGCAATTTTAATATAAAAAAATATAATGCAATATAAATATATTAAATATGAAATATAAAAGTCAAAATGCATTTTTTTAAATTTTATAGTATTTTACAAACATTTTAATATCATATTTAATCATATTTAAAGTAGTATTTTTTAAATAAAAATATATTACTTTTCCATCTGTAAAAAATAACACAAATAATGTTTTTTTTTTTATTTGTTTTTTTGGGTGAAATACCAACATAAACCCTTTATCAAACACATACAGGCTGAAGGAAATAATTATCTTAATATGACTGACTGAGGTAAAAACAGTTTGTCATTTCTGTCAAACTAACAGCAGTCTACAGCAGCGTTTCCTGAAGCTCAATAACATAAATCACACATGTGGTATGCAGCTACTGCGACAGCACATTGAAACCAGCATCTCCGAGCTTCCTGCTACCCGGGCAAATCCTTATCTGCTGCGAACTCTTCTTTTTTTTTATCTTAAACAGCATTTAAAATCATCACTTACCAATTCCCCTTCTTTAGCTGAACAGCCATTCAAGCGTGTGTTGTCTGTCATTGGGGTTGAAAATTGGGGGAATGGGCTGGAAATTGGAACCACCGAGGATGCCGTCCTGGAAAAAGAGGAAATCAAAGTTAAATGAGATCATGCATGCCAAGAGAATGTTTAACCAAAGGGCAAAAAGGAAGCCGGAGATAACAGAGAAGAGAAAACCACTTAATGTTGTGTTACTGCAGTCTGTTTGGAGTCGCGCATGCTTGTGTGTGTGTTGGAGGGGAGAGAGGGGGTGTTACTTGTCAATACACATTTAAACTGTCATTTCATGCATCTGTAAATGCATACAGTATGTGTGCAACTGCATGTGTAAATGTACACATTTCAAATAAATAAATGACAATGTTTATGATGATTTATGAGATCAAGAATGTGTGTGTGCATCTGAGTGTGTGTTTTTATAGCCACACAGGAATGTGATAGCAGAGTGTGTGCATGTGCAGGTGTGTGTAAAGGTGAGGACGGGCCTAGAAAAAGTTCATCCCATGATGCAGATGTTTGAAGTGGCGCACCAAGAACAATTAATCTGTGATTGTACGGAGCCCCAGTGATGCAGATTTCTTATGACAGGTTCACTTCAAAAGACTGAAATGCTGCCCCACCCAGAGCGCCTATGGTTAGATGATAGACAGGCAGAAGCTTTGTTTGAACATGAGAGGACATCGGAGCATAAGGAGCACAGAGGGAGATGGAGGTGGGAAGCATTCCTAACCTGTGTCTGGGAAAACCATGCATCATTTTTATAAACTATACAGGCAAAAAAAAAATTCATGCACTGCTCAATTTAGAGATTTAGGGCTATTTTCTTCCATAACATGTCTTCCTTCAGACTAGAGGAAAGAAAACATCCAAAAAACACATTTAGGTGTTTATTTAACTACTTTATCTATTAAAAAGTTAGCATTAGACACATTTGCATATTTAAACATCAAATTTTAAAAACTTGTAATATGTTATAATATTGTTTTGATGTAAGTTATCAACTGGGCAAGTTTCATGGTGAATTTATTAGTTCAAAATAGGGTTGTCAATCGATTACAATATTTAATCGCGATTAATCACAATTGTCCATCACACATTTTTTATCTGTTCAAAATGTACCTTAAAGGGTGATTTGTCAAGTATTTAATACTCTTATCAACATGGGAGTGGAAAAATATGCTTGCTTTATTCAAATGTATGTGTATATTTATTACTGGAAATCAATAAACAACACAAAACAATGACAAATATTGTCCAGAAACCCTCACAGGTACTGCATTTAGCATAAAAAATATGCTCAAATTATAACATGGCAAACTGCAGCCCAACAGGCAACAACAGCTGTCAGTGTGTCAGTGTGCTGACTTGACTATGACTTGACCCAAACTGCATGTGATTATCATAAAGTGGGCATGCCTGTAAAGGGGAGACTCGTGGGTACCCATAGAACCCATTTTCATACTTTCCTTGCCAAAATATGGCATACGTTTGGAGCGTTATTTAAACACATAAGTTAGCATGACACGGTTGGTACCGATGGATTCCTTAGGTTTCCTAGTTTCATATGATACCATTACCTTCACTCTAGCTTAAAAATTGAGACCACTACAACCTCGACTGCGTTAATACGTTAAAGAAATTAGTGGCGTTAAAACAAATTTGCGTTAACGCGTTATTATATCTATCCACTAGTGTCCCTTAATAAAACATAATTAGCAATAACCTGTGTAACAAAAAATAGAGGGCACACTTGTGTGAATATCTGCCATCAAAAGATAACAAAGGAAGCAATGAAACCGCTTCACTAAAGTCACAGATTATCTGACGTTTGATTAAAATCACGAGAGCTGTGAATAATCCACAACACCGGCCTCTCACCTGACATCTAATCTGTGCATTTTGTTTTGCCTTCTTCACTGATGGAATCACCGTGTGAGTAGTCCGTGACAGACGGGCTGGAATGAAGCATGTCTGGATTATGTTTATTCAATTTAACTGAGCATTTATCCTCCCAGGTATTGTTGCCAGTGTGTGTGTAAGCTAAGGAAGCAGAGGGAGGGAGGGAGAGAGAGAGGGATGACAGGAGCAAAGTTTCCAGTTCATGAGCTGAGGTGAGAGTGCACTGAGAGGGAAACATGCAGCCAGCCTGCACATGTCAAGGTCAGGAGACTTCCAAGGAATGAAGGGAGAGGTAGAGACAGACAGACAGATAGAGATCTGGTTCTCATGGGCCTTGATGTCGCTCCGATGTGTTTCGCAACAAAAGATCTGAGTCACAAAAACCACCAACGAATCATTTAAGGCATTTTAACACCACATAAATAAAGTATAATTACTTTTTTTCACATAGATAGTGCATTTGCTGATTGATATTGTCCATAACTTTCATTTTTATGTGATGTTGCTTTTCCAAATAGATTTTTTATAAACTCAGAGAACCCACCTTAAGGTTTTCAAAAAAAACATGACAATTTTACACCGGGTGATGTCATGTGAACAGAATACCTGTGGGTGTGTGCCATCTTTTCACTGAATCATTTGGCTTTATTTCTTAATTCTCATTGCCATGAAACACTTCAGAAAGAATATCAACCCAGAAGCGATATTTTCTGCAAGCAAAAACTAGTTCAAAGACATTTTTTTCTCACACACACACACATCCCCCACCCCCCCAATCCTCAACTTACTGTCCTGGCATCTCGTCAATTTGCGATTTGCAAAGACTTTTACAAGATTTTTTCCTGACTTTGTAGCAACACCGAAGCCCCCCCCCGGGGCCAGCGGGTCATATAATTATTATGTGCAGGATATGATAAGCATGTTTTAAAAGTGAAAATTAGGTTTAATTGTGGTGTACGGTTGCAATGTGAGCGTGAAATCACTAAAGTCAAACTTATGAAACTTTTGCATTATTTAAACAATTTGGTATGGCTAATTTACGTTATGACTCATGTTGTTTCAACGTAACGGGATGGATGAGGTTCATATTCTGGACATATTTTAGAATATGACTGGCTTAACTTCTGGACCGTTTTTATTTTTTTCTTAGGTACATTGGGTACATATTTATTTTTTATCATTTTTTTTCCCTTGTTTGGTTTGTTTTTGCTTTTTGTCTGTTTTTGTTTTGTATTGTTTATTTGTTTCTTTATGTATGCCCTGTGTTATCTATAACTGAAAGATAGAAATTGATAAAAAAAAAAATTGTGTCAAGATTTAAATAACAGAAAGGAAATGTATCAGCAATATGTACTGACAAAATAAGTATATTTATAAAAAAAAAAAAAAAATAATGATTAATAAAACATAAACCATTTTAATTTGTTTTCTTGGATAGGTACATATTTATTTATTTATTCATTTTTTATTATTATTTATTTTATTTTATTTTCCCTCATACTGACATAATAATGTACTTTAAAAAATGCTGGGCCTTTTTTATTTTTTTTCTTAGGTACATTAGGTACATATTTATATATTTATTTATTTATTTATTTATTTTATTTTCCCTAATACTGACTTGATAAAGTATAAAAAAAGAAAAAATAATATTTTCTATCTTTTTATATTATTACATGTGTCAAACTGAGTGAAAATGAGAAGCATATTCCGAACAAATGGCTGATATTTGATTTGATTATTTCTAGTGATAACGTAAACTTATAAGGGGCTTTTGCTTATACGCAAGCCAAGCTGGCACACAGAAACTCCCTGTGTTTAATGCATCGCTGACACATAAAAATAAAAAACTCTGGGTTTCACCTCGCACTTTATAGTCCCTGACTTGTACATCAGCGCAAATCAGAAAACCATGGCCAAAGAACGGGAAATAGAAACAAACGTGCGAGGCGTCCTCGGAGTAACCAAAAACAACTGCGAGTCCAATTTCCTCCTTTGTCACTTTTTGTAGCATTACACTCAACTGGGGAGCGAGCCGAGAAAAGAAAGTGTTGTCGGCCTGCCTAAAACACTGGCAGCTCTCCTGCCCGTGTGTGAAGCTGACATCCAGTTTCCTGAGTGAAGTCATTTCCTCAGTAGACGTTTTGCACAAACACAAGACTAATATCCACGGAGGGAGGGGAGGGGGGGTGCAGGGGCGCTCGTCTTGAAGGAAAGGGCTGACGGCAAACATTCACCTTTAAATTTAATTTCACCCTTTCATCGTCGAGCACAGATAAGAGATTCACTAGCCACGGCTAACTGGGGAAATATTATGATAAATGGACTTTTATTAGTATTTTCCCCCATTATTCATGACAATAACAATACAATGTCCTCTGATGGTAATGGTGCATGTGTGCGGATGCATCTCTGGCAAAGGCAGGGGTACTTATTATGGAAACAGCGCTGTGATGAATGTGTTGGAGCAACTCAAACTTAATCTAAACTGCATTACATGTTGTTTTGAATATACCTCCCTGATATGCCTATCTTTAATGTACTATCAAGTGCAGGCAGCAGAATTGCTTTAGTCTCAAAATTCAGAGCGGCGGAGAGAGAAAGAGAGAGAGAGAGGCTTTAAAATACTGTCTGTGAGAAATGCAAAATTTATGAATACCCCCCTCACATCTCAGCTTGATTTATGTGAAATAATAATACACTATTTAATGCTTAAACATAGCTAGGAGCGATCCCTGGCTATCAAGATGTACAATGGAGTAATGGGGCTGGAAGACAAATCACCTTGTGGACTTGTGATGCTTATTTAAAGGTGCTCAGGCAGATATATTAAACTATATGTAATTGTACACTAACTCTGTGCTGTAGGCAGAGGCGGCAAACACAGGAGGAGGCCAGTCATGATGCAGATGGAGTGGTGTAATCAATTTGACTCAAGCATCAGCATCCGCGGCGGAGGAGAGGAGGGAGAGGGTGGGAGGAGGCGAGGGGAGGCTCTTCGATCTGCTATCTTGTCATCTTATTTAGGTTTTCGCCTTCATTCCTGCATCCATCTATACTTTTAAACTGTGTCGAAAAACTTCGACAGTGAAATACGTTAAAAGGTGGATCCATTATTTTGAGGTTTTTATGTCATTCTGTAGCTTCCCAGTGGTGTTCCTTATGTATTCAACATTCAAATGTTGGTCGAAGAACATATGTTTTAGCATCAAAATGCTGTTTTCCAAAGCCCTTCTAAAAACTTTATTCCCACGTGACCTGACGTAGGTTTCTGCATGATGACGCTGCTACGTATACAGTATACATACATCCTTATAGTCAGTGTATTAATATGTAGATTGCGGTCAGCATGCTCCCAGCTTGGAGAAGCAGACAGGAGCACCGGCATGGAAGCTAAGCAATGTACCGCTGTGGACGCCACGTTAGTTTGGATCCGAAAGTCACACAATAACACTAACTAACTAACCGATCAATGCAGCTATAGACCAGCCACTCCTATGTTCTGCGAGGTAAAATTACTGTTTTTGTGAATGGCGTCTGGTCTGGTCTGGAAGACTGCGATATAACGACTCCATACCCTGTCGGAAAGGGCTGTCTGATGGCAAGGTAATACGGACTAAAATATGTTTTTCTGCTGCTCCCGTCCACAGCCGCTTTACCTTGCTGTAAGACAGCCCTTACTGATGGGGAACTGAAACCGTTATATAGCTTTCTTCAAAGCCACCAGACTCCATTCACAAAAACAGTGATTTTACATCTCAGACCACAAGAGTATACATACAACCCAACTTCAAAAAACCCTCTCAGTTATTTCTATAAACTCTATATAAGAAGTGGACGTAGTCACACGGACATTACCCATCGGTTTGTGGACTACGGTTTTGAAGCCTTGAGTTCGGCATTTTGGTTGTCGCCATCTTGGTTTTTGGCCATCCCCATCTTGTTTTTTGTAACCAGAAATGGGACCATAGTTTACTAAATGAACATCATGCTGTATTGAAGAAGACTTGAAACTAGTGATTGAGACCATAAACTCATGTTTACAATGTTTACTGAGGTAATAACTCAAGTGAGAAGTAGGCTCATTTTCTCATAGACTTCTATACAATCAGACTTCTTTTTGCAACCAGAGGAGTCGCCCCCTGCTGGCTATTAGAAAGAATG
Organism: Adelosebastes latens; assembly: GCA_916700685.1. Lineage (NCBI taxonomy): Eukaryota > Metazoa > Chordata > Actinopteri > Perciformes > Sebastidae > Adelosebastes > Adelosebastes latens. The sequence goes on along the minus strand of CAKAKR010061646.1, from coordinate 34,759 downwards.
CAAGTTTAAGGCACTTCAACATTGGCTTCACTTTTCAGAGCCGGAGGTTGCCGCCTGGTTATTTACAAACTTAGCACAGCTAATGTTGACTCAGCTAGATTCTAGCGTTCACATTCTTCATAACCGTATTAATTTGCTTATATTGGTAAACTACATCACTGCTTTTTGCTAACGGCTGAGTCGCTGTTTTCATTTGAAAAAAAAGGCAATAGAATGCAGGTGGACCCGCCCTTTAAATAAAACCTCTACAGGATGAAAGAAAAAAGATATGCTTTGTGCATGAACACTGAGTAAAAAATTCACATGAATCTGGTTGACAAGTAAATTCTCAGGAACTCCAGCTTGTGTGTGCCTATTTTAAGATGTGGCACGAGGTGTGTCGGCTCTAAAAGAAGAGGACCATGTTCAAACAGAGCCAGTCACACGGGTTGTGATTTATGATTCACTGATTGCCTCATTTAATTAAAGTAAATGGCAAAGCCAAAGCGAGGCCAAATTGTCCTGATCTGATGAATTGGCCGCCGTTTTACCACCAAAAGCAGGTAGGGTAAATAAACAGGGTAATTACAATGGTAAATGAAGCCTCTGAGAGTGAGCCCTGTAGGCTGTGGGCGGCTCACCCAGGATGTACTGAAGAAGTGAACAACAGGCGTTCCCGTAACTTTCTTTTATCATCTTCCCTCTGTCTCTGAAGCCCGGCCATGCCAAGAAAAACACACACCTACGAGACGCACTCTCACTCACATATTCAGTGACACACAAACCGCAAGCTCTCCTCCCCCCCACCATCCCGGTGCGTTCGTGTACAATTATAGCTACGGTGATCCACAGGTGTTGAATTCTTCTGGCAAGCCATAAAACATGATATGCATGATTTGTGCAGTCAGCCAGGTCTGTAATTTCATTCTCCTTTTCTTTCATTTTCCCCTTCCTGGGCCACACGATCCATTTTCCTGCTTTATGAGAGCGCAGACACCCAGAGAGACTTTCAGGATGATTACATGCCCCCCGTGCCATGGGGGGTCTGAGGAGCCAACACGCCAGCCCTAAGAGCCGTGTCAAACCTGGGTGAAAACATCTATTTGAATAAAGGTTTGGAATATTTGAACGGCTCGGGGTGCTCGTCATTTATCCTGCAGATCCTCAAGTGAAACTATCAACTTCTAATGCATTTTGATCCACAAGTATCAAAAATGTGTATTTTGCCTACTGATTTAAGATGAAGACACATGCCCTCGTGGTGAGCGGCGAGTTTCTTGCAAAATAAATCAAGCACACCTCACATGGCTCATGTATTTAAGGCGATATTCATATACACGCACAGTGGGGCCTGATGTCACAGCACGTGGGTCGGTCTGTTGGCAGAGGACTGCGATGTCCTCCAGGGGAAACTAAACAAACTCTGTCTGCCACTTTCACAGTGCTGCCTAAACGTGATCAGGGTGAGAGGTAGGTCCTCACACACACACACACACACACACACTCCCTGGGTTATATTTTCACACTCCTACAGTATAAACGCCAAAGGAGGAAAACTAAAAATTGAGTTTGTACATATTAAAACTGAGTCATTATTATAATCTGATCCCAGTTTCACATAAGCGCATTTCTAATATTACTCTGAGATTTACCATGGCTTGCCATTATCATAAATATAATGTTAATATCTATGTAAATAACTGCCTCTCGTGGATTTAAGATGAGGCTATGTGAGTAATCGGGTGCATAAGGATAAATGCATGTGAAAAGCAAGAAGCAAGAATTTTGCATACAGCACAATTTGTTGTTTCCGCAACAGAGAGAACTCCTCCAGCTTCAATCCATAAGTAAATAATATTCAGACAGCATTAATCCTGGCGTGTGATTGACATTTCATATCTGTGACAATACTCCAAATAATTAAAAACAGAAATCTTGAAAGGTAATAGCTTCTCAAATCCATTAAGTAGTTAAAGGTTATGAGGAAAAAAAACACAGGATTATTGCTCACAGCAAAACTCCTAATTAAATGAGACTACGTAATTTGTTTCTCAATCCCTTTTCTCTTGGTAAGCACGGCGCAGGTTAAATGAATGGGCAATGAAACATGTGTGTCATTTACCGTCACTCTGAGGAGACAACAACCAATCTTTCACCCCCCACCACACACACACACACACACACATTTTCTGTCTATATGTATTAGTGCAAAAGCAAGTATGGTAGATTGGATAAGCAGACACACAATTCCTGTTAAATTGTTTTGTTTAATTACTTTTTCTTTGCGTTTCTTGTGAGCACACTTTGCAAAGAGAGATGCTTCCCCCTCCTGGCTGCTCATAAGAAAGCCAAAGAACTCCCCGGTCTCCTGTGTCTGCCCTCAGTGCCACCTATGCACTCTGCTGTTACAGCCAATGACCTGCTGTGTGTGTGGATACACTTGCTTAACACAAGTCTATGTGGGTGTGTGAATGCAAGCATCTTCATTTGCAAAAACATTAGCAGTCCACTCAGTACAGTTGGTTGGCTTTTAGTTCACTGTTAAGTTTGTGTTTGTACTGAGGCTTTCGTGATTCCTCATTTGACTTTTGGATTAAGAGACGTTATAGTATTTTAATGTATTAATGAAATTGAATGTATGTCATTCCTGTCTCTCACCCTATGTTTCCTGTTTGTATTCTAATTCCAAATAATGGCAAAAATGTAAAAAAATTAATAATTTTAAAAAAGTATAGCTTTGAATCTTGCAAGAATCATTTCTAACGAGGAGAGACAGTTCCTAACATGTACTTAATGTATGTATTATATAGTGTCACTATGTATAGCTATGGTACTGATAAGACACAGCTTAATGGGTGAGCCATTATTGGCTGTCAAACTATGAGGCATAGAGCAACAGTGCAATGCTTGAACTTGCTTTTGTGATGGGAAAAAAACAGTTTGATTTTCATACAAACTGAATACTTGTAACTAAAATTATTCCTCTTACTTGTAGAAAATATATCGGGGGGGGGGGGGAAAGGGATTAAAAACTGGCTGCAACTAACTATTAGGGATGCACCGATCCGACTTTTTCAGTCCCGATAGCGATATCTGGGCTTTGGATATCGGCCGATACCGAGTACCGATCCGATACCAGTGTATAATTAATAAGATGTATCATTCTTTTATGTGCAAGACGTTACACAATGCACATAACAACTTCCCAAAGCTAAAGTTGACATATTCAAACAGCTTGTTTTGTCCAAAAAAACAGCCCAAAACTCAAAGTTAATCAGTTTAACATCATAGAAGACTAAGAAAACTAGCAAATATTCACATTTGAGGTGCTGGAGCCAGTGCAGATTTTGCTTAAGAAATTACCTAAATGACTGTTCCATTATCAAAGGTGTTGCCAGTTCCTTTACTGTCAATTGACTAACCAATTACCCGACTCATCATTACAGCTCTAACAAAAACTGTGGGAACCAGGGTTTAATTAATTCACTTTCAATTCAGCAAATACAGGAAATAGATTCTCTTACAATAAATAATCCAGAAAAATGTTCTTATAAAGCTGCTAGTATCATAACTGCAGTGCAATGGACTGTTTACTGGATGTAAATTGACCCTGATACGAAACCCTCCTCTGCTGGTAAAGGCACATTAAATGGCGAATCTAAGAGGTCCGACCCGCCGTGCACCTCTTGCCCTCTGACGACAGGGAACAGATGATCTGAATTTCAAACGTCCACAGCCACCGCGAGCCGGTCTGTGTCTGCTCTCTGGTCACTGGCGGAGAGGATAGAGGATGGAGGGGAAAATGAGGAGGAGGAGGAGGGAAGGGCGTGAGACGAGGGGGGAAAGAAAAATGTAAGAGCAGCAAGCCTAGCAGATCAAAGAAAATAACATGGGAGAGGATATGAGCGCTTTGAGAAGTAATATAGCCGAGATAGCATCTGTTTTCCGTAGCATGCAGGAGGCTTGAGACGAGCCCAGGAAAAAGACAACGCAGAGCGGGTGCACTTTAGCCGCGGATAAGACCAAACACAAATGGGTTATTAAGAAGCCCTCAATGTAATATCTGGCTGACATTAAAGTGTCTCCTTTTGAAATGATCCACTGCTGGGATAGGGGGCTTTTTATGATACTAATGTTGAATAAATAATATGAAGGATCATTATAAGGGAGTGGGTGTTTATATTAAAGAAGGAAAAGCAGTAATGTTATCACTAGGGCCTCGCTGGACAGTTTACTAAACCCCAAGAAGTCCTGTTCTCTAAGCTCCAAAACAAACATTTTACACGCCTGTTAAGGATTAAAATAGTCTCATCTCTACACTAAGCAGAATTTAAACGGGTTCTAATGAAAAGCAAATGGAGGTGATGGCTAAAACCTTTATATTATGTGCTTTATTGGCCTTGGTTGATCGTACAAGATTTTATCAGTAGACAACGTATTCTCATACAATGGTTCGTATGATGTCTTAAGAAAAGTTATTCCTCATTTTTTGTGCATTTTCCTAAAAATGTCCAGCATCAATTTCTGCTTAGTCTTTTCAAGATAAACTTCTGTGTTCACAGGAAACAACTTCATTAGGTTTAGGCAACAAAACTACTTACTTAAGTTTAGGAAAAGATCGATTTGATTAGGTTTAGGCAACAAAACTACTTAAGTTTTGGAAAAGATCAACTTGGTTAGATTTAGGCAACAAAACTACTTAGTTAAGTTTAGGAAAAGATTGACTTGGTTAGGTAAAGGTAAGAAAACTACTTAGCTAGGTTTAGGCAACAAAACTACTTAGTTAGGTTTAGGAAAGATCAGACTTAGTTACACCACACCGGAAGTGGTTACGCGACACCAGACGTGGCGTGACTTAAGTACGGAAGTTACGCGACAAAAAATACTTAGTTAGGTTTAGGAAAAGATCGTGCTTTGGGTTAAAATAACTACAGAAGTGGTATAACGTAAGTTCAGAAGTCACGTGACAAACAAATCAAAGTTGACTTCTGGTTTCACACGGGGTACGAACAGTGGTCTCCTGGGCGAAAGTCCGGTGTTTTTTGACCCACCCATCCACCCCGACGTCCTCCCTAAGTGGCGTTTGCTGCTCTTTATACTTCCTCATTCAAATTTACGTGGATTACATACGAACTGAATTTGTGGGATATATACTAATTACAGTGCATTACTTTTTGTAAGTATAGCTAAGAACGGTGTATGAGAACATCCAGCATGAGACATTTTTAACCCTGTTTGAAAGAAAACTGAAAAATCTACATCCTCCTTCATTTTATTTTCCTAAACAGATATTTTGTTTTACGCATGACTGAGTGTAACCTCACCAAATGCTAAAATCTGAGACACAAACTTGGTGCAGGACACTCACCCAGTTGTCTATTTTCATTTCTACGGTCCATATAGTATATCAAAACCATTCATAGGTCGCGCTCCCATATGAGCCTCCTGAAGATTGAATAATGTCCTTCCTGATCCGCACTGCAAGAGGCCATATTGGATCCAGATTTCACTGGTTCAAAAGTCATTTCATTCCCCTTCATTTCTCCCCCTCTCCCTCTCTCTCTCTCTCTCTGCTTTATTTCTCTCCGTCTCTCCCAAGCCTTCCCTCTGCCTGCTTTATTTATTGCAGGTCCAGTGGTGTGGTACAAAGCCATTACCCGCGCATATGTACCTTTTTGAATAATCAATAAATAATTATTTTATTATTTAATAGGATCGTATGGGGAAAGGAAATGGGTTTTATTACATAAATCCATCACGCGTGATGAATGGGTACACTTGTAAAGTTGGACGGGGGAGATGGGGAGAGCGGTTTCGGACGGGCCTGCGCCTGCGCTCAACTGCAGTGAGCACTTTCTCTATAGCCAGGTTGTAAATATGACATTTTTGTCTCTTTGGGACTGTCAATTGGAGTGCAGGGGGAATGAGGGGAAGGGGATTGTAAATTCAGAGAGATTAATTAACCTTTTACATTTGCGATTCAGCCCTGCATCTTTTTTTCCTGTATACTGTGACCCCTATGAGCAGAGGGGTGAGAGACCTGGCCGTAGACGGCCCACGGAGTGCAGGCGACGTCTCATTCCAAATGAGTTATTAACAGAATTTTTTGAATAGATGGAAAAATTGTAGCCTGGCCATTTAGTGTCATAAAGGCCGGGTTGGCGAGGCGGCAGGGGCCTCCCAGGGACAGGAGGCAATACCATTACAATCAAATCTGAGATGGAAGAGGGATTGAGCTGTCCATTCTGAATTTTTATATTGTCAGAGGGGCCGGGGAGGAAATAATGCCATCCTGGAGTGTATTAACCTCTGGCTGGGGAAAGAGGACAGGGGGAGAGAGAGAGAGAGAGAGACACAGAGAGAGAGAGAGAGAGAAACAAGGCAGGCAGAGGGAGGGATCAGAGATTGGACAGCAGGGAGAAAGGAAAGCTAGAAGAGGGAAGAGAGGAATGAAGGGGCAAAACAGAGTTTCATGCCTTATGCTGGGGAAGCCAAAGAGGGAGAGACAGGGATATGAGATGGCCAGCACAGAAGAAGGGAGAGTATAGGAATAATGCAATAAGGATGTAGGGGGCGAAAAGCATATGGTCATAGGAGGAGAGTTGATGGGAAAGGCAGAGAGAGAAGAAGTCTGGAAGTCTATACACTTTTTTCATTTCATTATGAAAAATTAATATGGCTGTGGCTTCACACAAATACATTTTAGGTGCAAGACGTGCTCAGTTTGAGTAGTACGTAGCAATACCACAATGTAAAAAATACTCCATTACTTGGGAGTAAAAGTACAGACATGTTAGCAGCAAAATGTACTATAAAAGCAGAATGGCCACTGTCCAACTTTCCTAGTCTACCAAACACTTAAGCATGTTACAACACATGCCAACATTCACCAATTTTTCATACACTGGTAGCAGAGGCTACCAGGTGCCAACCTGCTCATCAGGAGCAGTTAAGGGTTCAGTGTCTTGCTCAGGGACACTTCTCTGGAGGAGCCGGGGATCAAACCAGAAACCTTCCGATCACTAGAGGACCGCTCTTCCTCCTGAGCCATGCTACCCCGATATATATACTGTATATATGGTCAATGTTACTGATGAACACTGAGTGTAACTGATAACTAGGGATCGCCTGATTATCGGCCATGATATTCAGCATTTTTACAATTATCAGAATCATTATTTTTTTGATCCGATAGCCGATAAAATAAATTAATTTTAAAATGTGCTACTTTGTCTCTGATGCAGCCGTACTACTCCGTAGCTTCACTCAATGTCCCGCCCTCAGCATTATCTGATTGGACGTCACAAATAATAGACTAGTGGGGAAGGAAGTGAGATGCCACATGGATGCAGGCCAGAGACTAGATTATCATTTATAAAAATGCAGCAATGAGGATACAGACATTTCACACCAGACGAATATAACTCAGACCTACCCATGGGAATTCAACCCGCGTTAGACCTGTTCATATGAGTCAGCTGTCACGGTTAGTAGACAATCCAGCCTGCAGTAAAGTTCATACACTTCACTGATGAACAAGAGAATTGTACAGTTGGGCTTTATCAAAGAACGTTTTTGTATCATGTCTACACTTGTGTCCATGCTCTAAAAGTGCAGTATGGGAGTGTTACACTCAACCAAGGCAGTCTGCAGTACATGCAAAGAAGGTGGGATGAGCAATGGATCTTTTTTTCAAGATAATGTTGAAAAGTTATCTTTTGCTGCATTGAATTAAAAATATGCTTAAAGGCATTTAAACAAAGTTTTGTGTTGGAGTTTGTGTTATTCCAAATTTTGACACTAGGATTTTCATTTTTATGTGCATTGGTTCCAAAATATCGGTTATCGGTCTCATTGATTACTAATAATCAGCATCAGCCCTGGGAAAAAAAAACACATCGGTCAATACCTACTGATAACTTACTGAACATGTAAACAGTGGGAGCTAATATCATACATAATATCATACAATAGGCTACATTTTGGTGGTTTAATGTATGACAAGGCGCCTAAAAACTGATCATGATTTTTTTTTTGCCATATCTTAATCTGCAAACTACTAAGGTTGTCAAAAAAGTATAAAAAGTACAAAATGTCCCTCTTAAATCTTGTAGAATATAAGTAGCATAAAGTTGAAATACTTGAATAAATAAGTGACTCAAAATTGCAGTTACTTTATACCACTGGAGACTGTCTTCAGGCTTCTGATTTTTAGGTTATGCAGGTCTGAGGTTAAACTGTTAATTTGACTGTCCATTAAATGGGCTTTTTATTTTATTTTAATGGAAATTGTACATGGTCCATAAATGAATATTCTCCCATACATATTTGCTGGAAAGAAATGCATGCTTGAAGAAGCCCATCACAGGAGGGAACTATGGTATGTTGCTAAACTGGACAAGCTGGCAAAACTTGCATGTGTTTAGGTGCACCTTGGTATTGGTGGTGGGAGACAGACAGCAGACTCACCTTAACTCAAGATGGACTCTTCAAAACAGGTAAAACATGCAGCCTGTGCCGTTTAACTTTAACTAAAAGCATGCATTTGTTTTCTGAACGTCCTATTCCACTGTTCATGGCACAAGCTAATGTAATTTTACATATTAAAACCGAATTTAAAACTGGGCTGGATGATGTGCAGTGAGCACTGCTCCCAGTAGACCACTTACACACCAAAAAATGACAATAACCTGATATTTTCAGGTGGAATTTCATTCATCTCTTTCATTCTCACTGTGCAATATCATTTTCCACTTGTGCAATTTTGTTAATAGTCTGTTTATTGTCAATACTGTATATACTGCTCCTATTTTTACACTTTGTTTAGCTCTTTTTTTTCACTGTGTTAGCTGATGCATCTTGTTTTTTGCACTATCCCCTTTGCTGCTGTACACTGCAAATTTCCCACTGTGGGACTAATAAAGGAATATCTTATCTTATCTCATCTTATTCACCTGCTACAGTGTGGGGGGCTACCTGGTGGCTACGTAGCCCATGACGTGGAACGTGACGTAGACCAATAGCATCACAGTTCAGAGGTCGCAGCGGACCGGAAGTTGTTGGCTGCTTCTGGCCAATGCAGCAATTGCAGGCAGCTTTTAGCAGCTTTTAGCATTTAACACGCTTCATAACCGCGTTTTAGCTGTTTGTCATTGTAAAGGAAGACTATGAAAACGCTCTAAATGTGCGAAAGAAGACGCCGACACGTCCAGGGAGATGATTTTCACCGGCGTTGCCTCTGAAGAAGAGGAGAAGCTCACGTAAAGAAACCCGGAAGTGCTGCTGAAGGTAACAAGCTAGCTGCTAGTAGCATGCCTGTGTTTGCTGAGAAATCAAACACAGAGACGTAAATAACTCGCTAATAGGACTCACCTCATGAGATGACGTTGATTGTTAAGGATTACCACTTGTCTTAAAACGCTTAATCTACACTCGCTGGCAAATGACAGCGTCTACTTAAGTCGTTAGCAACCAGCTTCATGTAGCTAGCCTAGCAACCTCATCATGTATTCAGCCTAGCAACCTCATCATGTTGCTAACCTAGCAACCTCATCATGTATTCAGCCTAGCAACCTCATCATGTATTCAGCCTAGCAACCTCATCATGTAGCTAGCCTAGCAACCTCATCATGTTGCTAGCCTAGCAACCTCATCATGTATTCAGCCTAGCAACCTCATCATGTATTCAGCCTAGCAACCTCATCATGTTGCTAGCCTAGCAACCTAATCATGTATTCAGCCTAGCAACCTCATCATGTTGCTAGCCTAGCAACCTCATCATGTATTCAGCCTAGCAACCTCATCATGTTGCTAGCCTAGCAACCTCAATTTGTATTCAGCCTAGCAACCTCATCATGTTGCTAGCCTAGCAACCTCATCATGTTGCTAGCCTAGCAACCTCATCATGTATTCAGCCTAGCAACCTCATCATGTTGCTAGCCTAGCAACCTCATCATGTATTCAGCCTAGCAACCTCATCATGTTGCTAGCCTAGCAACCTCATCACGTAGCTAGCCTAGCAACCTCATCACGTAGCTAGCCTAGCAACCTCATCATGTAGCTAGCCTAGCAACCTCATCATGTAGCTAGCCTAGCAACCTCATCATGTAGCCTAGCAACCTCATCATGTAGCTATCCTAGCAACCTCATCATGTAGCCTAGCAACCTCATCATGTAGCTATCCTAGCAACCTCATCATGTAGCTATCCTAGCAACCTCATCATGTAGCCTAACAACCTCATCATGTAGCTATCCTAGTAACCTCATCATGTAGCTATCCTAGCAACCTCATCATGTAGCTAGCCTAGCAACCTCATCATGTAGCTAGCCTAGCAACCTCATCATGTATCTAGCCTAGCAACCTCATCATGTATCTAGCCTAGCAGCCTCATCATGTACCCAGCCTAGCAACCGGCTTCATGTAGCTAGCCTAGCAACCTCATCATGTATCTAGCCTAGCAACCTCATCATGTAGCCAGCCTAGCAACCGGCTTCATGTAGCTAGCCTAGCAACCTCGTCATGTAGCTAGCCTAGCAACCGGCTCCATGTAGCTAGCCTAGCAACCTCATCATGTAGCTAGCCTAGCAACCGGCTCCATGTAGCTAGCCTAGCAACCTCATCATGTAGCTAGCCTAGCAACCTCATCATGTAGCTAGCTTAGCAACCCCATCATGTAGCTAGTCTAGCAACCGGCTTCATGTAGCTAGCCTAGCAACTGGCTCCATGTAGCTAGCCTAGCAACCTCATCATGTAGCTACCCTAGCAACCTCATCATGTAGCTAGCCTAGCCACCTCATCATGTAGCTAGCCTAGCTAATGTTCCTGGCTATCCTACTAAGCACATACAGCATACTACATATCTACAATTTGGTGGATGTTTAGTAGTAAGGGTTGTGATTAGTAATACAAAACAAGAACAAGTCATATTTTATAATGAAAAACAACATCTGCAGCTTATGAATGTTTTAAATTCCTGAATACTTTTGAGGAATACTTGATATTTGTAATAACTTATGATGCAGCAGCAGTGTGTGCTTAAAAGCTCTGTGCATCTGTGCATCCTTCTCCAAAGTTTTTTATAGTGTTGCCGGTGTCACATAGACTGACTGGATTACTGAATGTTTACTTTCTTTGCATAACATTATCAACAACAACAACCATTCAAATAAAACAGGAAGTGGCATCTGATCATCTGTTTTTAGCATGATGCCCTTGGTGCCACAAGTTGAACAGGTCTTACTTTATGCAACACTGTCACTATGGTTATTTTTTTCTTATCACAACACTGTGAATGGTCACTATTTAAGCAGAGCTCCTAGATGAGATGATGAAAGCTATAAGCTCTGGGCTAAGTTTGTCCCAGCCATCTTTTATTTTCAGGTTTAACCACTGTGTCATATCAGTCAGTAGTTAGTTACTGTACTTGCATATAAAGGACTATCTATCTTGCTAATCAACATGAATGCCTCTTTGAGCTCCTCTGTTCCTTCCACAGCTCCAGGCTGATGTCCTATATGATTATTGCCTAAATGTTCCCACAGCTTCCAGCAGCCACGGACGCAATGAGTGCCAAATATGGCCTAGTGAGCTACAACAGTTCACGGAAGCACATTTCAATCTCCATCCCGTCGTCCACGGAGGTGATGTCGCCCCACATAAAGTCTGTGGAGGAGCTGAGGGTCCTAGGGATCAACCTGAGCAACTTCAGTTCCCCCACACAGTTCTTGATCTGCGTGGCCGGAGTCTTCGTCTTTTACCTCATCTATGGATATCTGCAGGTAGCACAGAGAGAAAGACAATCTGAGAGATGCACACATAACACATATGCTTGTTACAGTGTAAGGGTAGTGCTGTTGTGAAGGCTCTGTGTGTCTATTTGCATGTACAGATACAACGTTTGTTTAAATTTACAGTTTTATTAGATGTAGCTGTGTTCCTGTCTGTATAATTGGAAAAAAAAAATGCTGGTACCGAAGGCATATAAGACAAAACAGATGACCTAAAGTTTCTATTTCACAAGATGGATTGCAGAAGGCTATCATTACCTGCTTTGTGATTATTTCTTCTGCCCTCCATCCAGGAGTTGATATTTTCCGTGGAAGGATTCAAGCCTTTTGGTTGGTACCTCACCCTGGTCCAGTTTGGCTTCTACTCCATGTTTGGACTGGTGGAGCTTCAGCTCACACAGGACAAACGCAGAAGGTAAACTCCTGCTCCCGGATGACAGAATTCACTCACTATAATTCACATTAAAGACGGTATTCCTTTAACATGTATAACCCATCTTTAGGGTTATGTTTTTGGAAGATCAGTGGTGACAAATTGTTGTTAAATCATCTGAAGCAACACATCACTTTAACATGGATATCCACTACTTTATGTTCCCTGTCTTTCAGAATACCCGGGAAGACCTATATGATCATAGCATTTCTAACAGTGGGCACTATGGGCCTGTCCAATACCTCTCTGGGCTACTTGAACTACCCTACACAGGTCATCTTCAAGTGCTGTAAACTCATCCCAGTCATGATTGGAGGAGTGTTTATACAAGGTGAGCTGATTCTACTGTATTTATATTTATACACAGATCTTACAGATGCAACTACATATTTACATATTTACTTGTGCTGGTGGGTTTTGCTTTGTTCTTTACAAACATTTTGATCCTTCATACTATGGGATTAATATGTGCTGCTCTGTAGCTGTGAATATTGCAGCTCTCTTTAATCCCCTGTAGAGCTGCAACGATTAATCGATTAGTTGTCAACTATTAAATTAATCGCCAACTATTTTGATAATCGATTAATCGGCTTGAGTAATTTTTTGAGAAAGAAAAGTCAAAATTCTCTGATTCCAGCTTCTTAAATGTGAATATTTTCTGGTTTCTTTACACCTCTATGACAGTAAACTGAATATCTTTGAGTT
>CAKAKR010061646.1:0-17709 GCA_916700685.1 Adelosebastes latens | reverse complement strand
CATTTTAACTGATTAACGCTATCGGTTAAAACGGTTAAAAGAAATATTTATAATTAATTAAAAAGCTGAGCGGCTCGTCACTTTAAGGAGAAAAGCTAAATTTGTGGTGGAGACTTTTACTGGGAAAGTGGCTGCATGTCCGTGACACTACACGCAGTAGCGTGGCTGCTAAATTAACGCTCCCGGACGGGTGAACTGGGATCTCAGTTGTCTGTTGTGCTCATACACTGCAGCTGGTGCGAGGCAACAAATCTTGTCGGTTAACGGTTAATAATCGGTTAACTAGGGTCGGTTATCGGTTAAGAACATTTTTCAAAATGAGCGTCCCTAGTGTGCACGTGATACAAGCGCACAGAATAAAAAAACATCCTCGCGACGGAGCATTTCTGCTCAGCTTGCACAAATGCGATCCCGCGAGAGTTAACGACACTCACGTTCATTAGTAGCAAACGGATACGTTTAGTTCACCAAAAACATGCGCATGTTCAATGCTCTTTTAGCGCATTCATGCACAACACTGTCCATCTGCAACTAGATCTGTTCACACACACAGAATAATCACAATCATCATAATTCTCACAGACGTTATTGACTGGTCACGTGGGGCTGTGTTGACAGGTGCTGTACTCGTACTCCATCGGTTTCGTCTACATACTGACAGGCCTGCTCTGTGTGGGTGGACTGGGACCAGCAGTGGCATTCTGCTCAGAAGTGAGTATACCTAAAGACAATAGAACTAGATACTTTAAGTTGCAGACATATTACCAAGGTCAAATCTTCATTTTAAGATTAATCACTCATGTATAGTATAATAATCTTGTGCTCCTGTATAACCTCCTGAAATGTGACAGGCTGCCGCTTTTTAGGCCGTATATACTCCTAAAATGCACTCCATTTGCTTACTGTAAGTCCCGATGCAGCTTTCAGTAATGTTTCTGTGTCAAATTAGTTGGACTTAAGTGGACGAACTTTTTTTTTTGTGCTCATACATTTGGGTATCTGGACAAACTGTGAAATAAAACAACCCAGTCAGTTTTTCGTGGGCTGTCTAGATCAGAAAACATGTGATTCAACAAGCCGTTCGGATTTGGCTCCCCTTCCTATGTCACATGCAGGCTCATTAAAATATACAGGCTTTATCGGGAGGGGGGCTTAAAGAGACGCACTAAAACGGGAGTGTTTCCTGAACATTAAAGCATGTAAACATGTTCTAGTAGAAACACCAAATGCAAGTATGAACCTGAAAATGAGCATTATTATGTCCCCTTTAACTTATCTTTTATCCTCTCCTCTCCCTCCCAGCATCCTGTGAAGACGTACGGTTATGCATTCTTCTTCTCTCTTACGGGTTATTTTGGTATCTCCTTCGTGCTGGCCTTGATCAAGCTCTTCGGTGCCCTGGTTGCAGTCACAGGTCAGAGCAGTAAAAATCTTCTCCTCTCTTCATTCTGGGATAATCTGACCAGTAATTGATTTTTAACTTTAGTTTAAACAGAAAAATTGTGACATTATTCACACAATATATTTTTTAATAACACAATTACAATAGACTAGAAATGTCTCTTTAAACATGTTAAAAAGTCACATCTGTTGAGCTTTTGTTTCTTATTTGTAATTAAGTAAAAACCACATGTGTTTTTCCTCCTTCGCAGTGACCACCGGGAGAAAGGCCATGACTATCGTACTTTCCTTCATGTTTTTCGCGAAACCTTTCACTTTTCAGTAAGTACGGTCACCTTTTGACTTTGACCAGTTTTCTTCTAGTTTAAAGTGATCCCACTCTGGCCTCTCCTTTGACTACTAAAACTTGATTTGGCTCCCCTGCCCCTTGGTTTTCATGTCCTCAGTCCATTTTCAGACCTTGACTACTCCACTGCTCTTTCTCCTTGTTCTTCACCCTCCAACTCCTCTGTGCTGTCAAAAGGGGTCTCGTTTTCTGCTCTACCTCTCCTGCTCTGTTTTTTCTGTCATAACTTTCTACACACACACACACACACACACACACACATACACACACACACACACAGACTACATACAAGACACAAAAAAAATCTTTTGTGTGTGTATCTTTCCCCTCCAGCTGGTGTGTGCCCTCCACCGTTGCTGGACTCTTTCATGGCTGCAGTTTACACTTTTTAAACCAAAATATTTTACTATCAGTAAAGTATTATCTGTCTTTCCATGACCGTCTAGTTGAACCCCGCTCTCAATATATACCTCGATATTTTGATATTTTCTCTAAAATAATATAACTGTTTGCCCTTCGATGCCTATGATCATACCAGCATGATCATTCTAGCAAACTAATCTGAACACTGAGGTGGTGCACGGTCATACTGAAGTCAGATTGGTCTTTGGAAATGTATTCTTATTAAGTTTAACTAATTATTCACTCAATTGAAATTCAATTTGTCTCTGAAATACAGTTTGCAGGCTGCAGTTTTTTTTTTTAAATTATTATTCATTTTATTTATTATTTAATATTTGTTTGCTTTGTTTTATTTCCTTATTTATTATTGGCAAAGTGACTGACTTATTGAATTTATGTGTATCGCATTCAGCGGAAGATCACTTTTATTTTGAAGCCAGTTCCTACATGTTCTTTCCATAATGCCTACTATATACATGTACAGCAAAACAACGTGGGGGCTAGTTTGACCGTCTTTTTTGAAGCGGAGGCTGGCATCTTCCATCACCTTCTCTGACCTCAACACGTATAAACTCGCTCTGGCGCTTTACGTCTTCCGCTCTCTCCAGGCTCTTTCCCTGTTCCCTGCCTCCCTCCAGATACAAATACACACGCCTCATACGCACATCCATGCTCATACGCCACACACACACACACACTCGCCCAGGAGCATGTGTGTCTGTGGGAGGGAGAGAGGAGGAGAAGCGAAACACCAAAGCGGGTCTCATGCTGACGGCTTAAAACAATGATGTGACAGATAATATTTGTACTCAATGTTCACAATATAGTCATTTACTACATCCCACGTATAGAAAAAGCCACAATACATCGAGTATATTGAATATATCGGCCACCCCTACATCTGCCCATGTTTGGACTTCCGCAGTCCACTTCATTTATGCCGTCCCTTTTAAAATCATCTAACCTCTCCGTCTCTCCCTCATCAGGTACATCTGGGGCGGCCTTCTGGTGCTCTTCGGCATCTTCTTGAATATTTACAGTAAAAACAAAGAGAAAATGAAGCTTCCCTCCATCAAGGACCTCAGGAGTTGGCTGCTGACGGGAAAGAAAGTCCGATTTCTCGCACAAAACGTATAGGAGGCACCCACGGGCGTGTAGCCGAAGTCCTGCGCTGGCAGATGTAGAGTTGGCCCAGCTGTCTCGGAGCGCTGAAGCCCGAACTACGAGCCTCACCACCACCAACATTGAGCCAAGGATGGGTATACAGGGTTTGACCACCAATCAGCCTGACAAACAGCTGACACACGATTAAACTGGGATGGGTGATAATTTGTCGCTGTATCCCATCTCTACTCTCTACTCAAACTCTCTGCAGCAAACCGAAGGAACTGTTTTTTTACAAGGGGATCAATGCTAGTGGGCTCCTTTTAAAGCGATGCTTCAGAGCCCCACAGAAACATTCCTACACATGGAGGACAACACTGAGGACTTTTCTAAAAGGGAAGCCAGCGCCTTAGCTAACCAAATCGCACAGTTTTGCACTGGAAATGACTCGTACACTTAAACCCTCGAGTGGTTGTAAAAAAAACTGAAACATTGGAAGGAAAGAGTACAGAGCGACATGCTAACCCGTCATGACTGAAATGAATGTTTGCTCCCCCCCCCCCTAAAAGAAATACATATTGATAAACGGGCATATCTGCCCCCGCATGTGCCAGAAAGACAGAACAAAACTTTGTTTTTACATAATCACTGTCTTGATGAAAGTGGCTTTTTTTCATAGTTCATTGGTCATTTATATCAGACTGTGCCCCTAATTCATGAAAAATGTGTGTTCATGTGGGGACATTTTCGGGGGCGACATTTGCTCCCGTGTACATCAATACATCAACAATGTCAACTGCCATAATTTGCTAACCATGTGTTCGGGTGAAAGGGTACCACTCTTTTTACATTAAAACAAACTGAGACGTTTATCTTAATGTCCAGTGTTTTCTATGTGTGTTTGTGTGTGTGTGTTCTCCCCCCTTGCACTGCTTGAGAGATGAGTTGAAATGTTGCCAAACTGTTTGTGTGTGTGCGTGTGTTTATCCATCCAGTGGCCTTAGGCGTGTTTGATTAGGAGTCCTGAAAAAAAGATAGCACTGCTAGACAGAAAATAAACAGCAGTCTTCACTGTGCCGAGGCTGTCCTATTCATTTGGATCCATCCTGTGTGTGTGTGTGTGTGTGTGTGTGTGTGTGTGTGTGTGTGTGTCATTCACATGAATGCCAGTCTCCATTCACTCTAAATGATGATGTGATGAAGCTCACACCTGGTTCTTCAGCGGGACAGTTTCCTCTGTTGGGCCATTCCAGGATATTATGTTTATTTTTCCTCTTGTTTCCTCCATGAAGTGTTTCTACCATTTACATAGAATGTAAACTGTAGATGATTGCATTGGGTGGTTTTTTATGTTTTGTTTTCTTGCCGTCTTTCATGCAGACACCAACTCCACTGAATCCCTGGTTTTAGGATGAATATCTGGTTTTAATGGGAAAAAAATGTAATCCAGATAATCATCATCCCAGGAGATCTTTGCTTGTTCAGTCCTATAGGCCCTGTTCAGACCTGACATTAACATGCATCTTGGGTGATCCGATCACGAGCGGACAGCTCAGCCCCGTCTCCCTCAAAATGATGTTCCCATACAACTAAGCTGCATAACCAAAATACCTTTTGATGGAAACATATTTTCTCTTTTATGATAGCTGTTTTAAACGGTTTTAAACACGTGATTAACGTTGTAAATGGAAACAAAACAAAACAAAAACGCAACAAAACTACTTTGTTTAGGTTCAGTAAAAAAGACACCATGGTTTGGCTTAAAATGACTACAACATTGAAACAAAACTAAAATGCAACAGCACTACTAAGTTGGGTTTAGGCAAAAAAAACTGATGGGTTAGGCTTAGTAAAAAAAAAACATAATGGTTTGGCTTAAAAATTACTTAAAAACAAAATGAAAACACAATAAATGACTAGTCCAGTGTTTGTTGGATCCATCCACCTCACCTCTCGTCCACAAGTAGTGGACTTTCTCGCTCCTTACACCCGTTATTATTTAATAACATTTTAATTCACCGTATTTTCATTCACAGTTGTTCAATATACTGCGTCACCTGCTCTGCGTGTCGCTCATTGTACTACGTCACTCGCTGCAGCCGTCTGCAGTCTTACAAAGTTATTTCTGATACGTAACAGACAAACATTTCCTTCCAAACGTATCTTATTGAGAATGCAGTTGTATGGCAATGTCATTTTAGGAGACAGGACTGGGACAGCTCTAAGCACACCTGTAGTTCACACTTATACTGTACTTAGAGCTGTCCACTTGTGATTGGATCACCCAAGATGCATCACTGTTTATCGTATTGTAAATATACATATACAACAGTTTAAAAACAAGTTTCTAATTTTGGTTTTGACAATCTATGATACACAGTGAAATCCATTTTAACACTGTTTTATTATGAGTCTAAAAATCCACAAAATATGACCAAATTCTTGTCCTGAGATTAATGAGTTGTAAGCTGCGGGGCTGCGAAGTGATTAGAGACACCGTCCTTCAACCTTGGACCCACAATCCTCCCCGTCAAAGTGCCCCGGAGCAGAGTCCGGCACTGACGTTCTGTCTGCTGACAGTGCATTTTGACCTCTCAACGGAGATGTACAGGTGAGAGAAGAGAACTTCCCTACGGAGGTCAATAAAGTGTTACATTACATTATGTCCAGTACTGGAAATCTCACTTTGTTTGATTTGTTTGCGAACCCAAAAGGCCCAATCAAGGAGACATTTAAGTAGGAATAAATTGGAAATGTTTGAGAAGTCTTTTGTCCTTGATGATCGGGGTGTGTGTGTGTATGTGTGTGTCACTGCCATAGCATGGTGTGAAATGAAAGAGACTTGCCAGCTCAGCAGGAGGCAGCTGAGTGTGGCTCTCCCTGTGATCCTAATAGAGGCCCAGATATTACAGTCTCACTTCCTGGCGGGAAACCCAACGCTGGGCCAATTAGTAATTCGGTATTTCATAAAATTTGGCAGCTTGTGTCTGATGACAAACTGACAGAGATCCTCTCTCTCCTCCAGGGAACCTTTGGCAGTACAGCAGTATACACACACACACACACACATTGATAAACTGCTAAGTTTTTCTTCCAAAGCAAAGTGGCGAGTGTTGAACATATTGGGGAGTGCATAACTCAATTGAAAAACAGAAAATGACTTTGGATGCATTCTGGTTTTGGCGGCAGATTTGGGTTTCACACAAAAAACACTTTCTTCGAGAAGCCTTTTTTACGACACACAGCGCCGTGCTTTACTGTTTTTATATGATGGATGAGCAGTGAAACAGTCCATTAGAGGTTGAGAGGTCACGTTGCAGTGTTAAAACATTAGTTTGCCATTATATATATATATCTTCGATGTGCGGCGTACAGTACTGCTTCATCGCTATGGGAACGGCTGTTCTCTTCCAGCTCCCCGAAAGGTCATTATGGGATGGGAAAGCCCAGTTGACCCAAGGCAAAGTACATCATTTGTCTTTTCAGCACCAGGAGAACACACCTAACAAAAGCAGGCTGACCCCTGTTAGAACGCTACGAGGATTTGGGCCATTTTTCAAAGCCACATAGGAATTCGCTATATCCACTGAAGTCAGCTGTTTTTTATTGTTTTAGACAAACATTTATCTTTTTTTTTTAATCATAAATGACTTTAGGTGTCTTTAGTACGGCGATGAAATGTGGATGTGTGGAATTGTTTCCTTGTTTGATCTAACAAAATGGTTTAAAATTTATATAGGACTTCATTTGTGGCAGTACTCTTTTGTCTTTACTTTTTTCCTTTTCTTTTCTCCCTCTGCCTCCTCATCGTCCAACCCCCCACTCCCCATCACACACACACACACACACACACACACACACACACCTGGCAACCCAGGCCATCCAACCTCCGCTCTCACACGGCTGCAGTCCTTCCTAATAAATAATGGGAGGTGTCCGGAGCTCATCATCCCCGGCAAATAGGCTGCTATATAATATGCGGTCCACTTCAGAAGTGTTGCTATATAATATGTGGCCCCGACCTCGGATAGCCACAGCAGGGAGGGCTGGCAGCCCATTCATTATGGGTGCAATCGGTTCAGTGGGGGCAGCGAGGTGGCGAGGTGAGGGATACACAGTCGCTCTCGCAGAGACACACACACACACACACACACACAATCCCTGTCGTCCTTGGCTAAATAGGAGGTGCACACACAAACAAATAAAAATGAGGCCATATAGATTAATGTGAATGTAGTCAGTAGTATGATTAAATGCAGTTGTAAACATTTGAACGGCGTTGAGATGAACCTTTTCTTGAATGTGTGAACGTTTTATATCTCATCATCTTTTAAAGAAATGTTCCAACATTTTGGGAAATACTTCAACTAATTCACTTTTAGTTAGATGATCTAACTCTAAGTAAGAAAGCAAATGTGCATATTTCCCAAAATGTTAAACCAATTCAAGTAGGGCTGGACGATAATTCCACATGATAATTTATCGTCTTTCAATGAAATCGTATCGTGTTGAAATAGACTATTGGACTTTTTTTTCCGAAATTGTCGCACGTTTAAAAATAAATACAACCTCACGTTGTTTCAATAACGTTTACACACCAACTCCGTCCTCTGACTTTCGTCCGTCATTAATGTTTTCGGAACGGGTTGGATTTTCTGAGTTTTTTCGCATCTGCAAAAGCCAAACAAGGGTTGTTTGACCACTCAGAGCCACCGTCCGTGCAAACGTCATCATCCAAAATGGCATCTGATAAACATTTCCTTTGTTTCCCGGCACAAAGCACTTTACGATAGAGAAATAAAAGAATACAGAGATGCAGAATTTAAAGATAGATTGTGGCAGGTGATTGCAGAACATCTTGGAATCGGGGAAGGTCGCAAAACAAAGGATCTAAGAAAGATTGGACAGTAGTGATTGAGCTCTAATGTCATTCATTCATTAGCCTTGTTTGGGACTAGTGCTATCCATCGCTTCATTGTGATTAAATCAGTTTTGTCTCATATTGCATTTTCACAACGAATAGAATAATAAAACGCATCAGACTCAGTGTGCAAGGTTTCTCTGGGTTTTTTATCGGATGACGGATTTTTTTTAAAAAACATACGAAAAAACGAACTTGGTGTGCAAAGACCTTTACTTCCTTCTGTCTCTGTCCATTTCCCATACACATGGATTCCATCTTTTATTCCCTTCCTTCATTCCATCTCTCCTCCTTTCCTTCCTTCCTTCCTTCCCTCTCCACATCAGCACCCCCTCCCCACCTCCTCCTCCTCCTCCTACCTCAGACTCATTACACCCCACCCACCCCGTACCCCAGCCTCCGCGAGAAGCTCTCCTCATATAATATGATGGCCATCTGCTAGGCTGAGCCGCGCTTTCCAAAAAGCCCCCGGGCTAGATGTTTATCTGTCGTCCCCCCTCTCAAACTCCTTTAAGGATGCAAAACATATCAGCGATCATCGCCCGCCACAATTAGCACAGGTGCTGCTGAGCTGTAAAGTGATCAGGAGAAATGGGAGGAAACATAATTGAAGTGGATTAGAGCGGAGAGGTGGGAGGGGAAAAAAAAAATGAAATAAAAATTCTGGAGGCTTGGACAGCGGCCCTTTTCTATACTGCTGTTTAAAATTCACTGTGCTGTGATTAAAACTGGTGCAGAGCGGCGGTGGCGGAAGTCCTGGCAAGGAGTTTTAGTTTTTAACAGCTGTCTAGCGCATTCTAGTGTTTCTCTACCCCACTGTTTCCACGGATGTGGTCCTGTCAGGCTGAAATATGGAGTTGGAGGATTGTGAATTGTATAACCGAGATCAGGGCTTTCTATACATGTACTGCATGTATTTTTCAGTTTTACCTGAGGAGCTTGTACAGCAGGGTTACGTACAGTCTCACACATGACAAGCCAAATCTTGTATTCAGCTTGTCAGCATCCTCTGACAGCAAACATTTGTGCACGCGCATGCAAATACGTATAGATACTGTACAGAAACACACACACCCTCACACACACACACACACACATCATTTTGGTATAGCTCGAGCAGGGCCGAAATATTCCGCAGCAGTCACTCATGAAGAGAAATTCTTAATAATAAATATCCAGCCAATAATGAATGTGCTGCCGGCTGCAGTTGTCTTGGGGGCATAATATCTAATTTCCTCCCAATGTTTCATATCCCTACTCCTGCATGTCGACACAGTCCATCATTACACCCCAATGCAGGTTCCTATCACTTTTATTTATTTTTCAAATCAATATATAAATCAAAGCCCGGACAGATGAGATCCAATAAATTACAGAGTGCCGGACAAATGTGGAATGTTTAACTGTGTGCCAGGAGAGGAGATTCCCATGGGTGCTGCTGCCTGGTCTGCGCTGTGTGTGCTAGAGGAAAATCTACTAAATGTCATATTAAATCACGGCTAACTTGAATATTACTCAGTGCTGTTTTTAATACAAGTGGAAAAACTTGTCGGAAGAAGTTTTGTGGATTGCATGTATCATCACTGATGGTCTCTTTATCTTATATTATGTCTTATTCTGTAAATTCTTTTGGAAACTTAAAAAAAAAAAATCACAGCTGAGACAAGCAAGTTGATGTCCGTTGTGGTCTTGGTAGTAACCATAGACTGAAGTGGATGTAGTCACCGTGACTTCACCTAGGGCTGGGCGATATGGAGAAAATCAAATATCACGATATTTTTGACCAAATACCTCGATATCGATATTGCGACGATATTGTAGGGTTGACTATTGGTGCTTTTACAAAATATTTACACAATGAGATTTTTGTTAAATAATCATGAGTAATGTAGATATAATGACCAAGTGGGTAAAGGGAAATAATAGAACAGCTAGAACAGTCTGGTAAGCAATGAAAACAACACTTACGCAATATTACGATATCCAAAATCTAAGATGATATTTAGTCTCATATCAGGATATCGATATAATATCAATATATTGCCCAGCCATAATGTCACCCATTGGTTTGTGGACTGCTGTTTTAAAGCCTCGAGTTCGGCTTTTTGGCCGTCACCATCTTTGTTTTTGGCCATCGACATCTTGGTTTTTGCAACCAGAAGTGATATGATTAAGTACAACCGAATGCTGACGAAGACATTTTTAGGCGACCAAAATGTTACAATTAACTTTCATGAACTGAAAACACACTGTGAAAGGGTTAAAGTTGTAAGACGAAAACTGCGGACAACTCCCAGACTGGACAACGCCGTGTTAGCGACCTGTCAATCACAAGGTAGCCACGCCCCCCTAAAGCATACCCTGCTTTATGGTCAATTTGACTCTAAATGGGACCATAATTTACTAAATGAACATCATGCTGTATTGAAGAAGACTTGAAACTAGAGATTGAGACCATAATCTCATGTTTACAATGTTTACTGAGGCAATAAATCAAGTGAGAAGTAGCTTCATTTTCTCATTGACTTCTATGCTACTTTTTGCAACCAGAGGAGTCGCCCCCTGCTGGCTGTTAGAAAGAATGCAAGTTTAAGGTACTTAAGCATTGGCTTCACTTTCTCAGACCCAGAGGTTTCCCACTGGTAGTATGACACAGAACTTGAGGGATGCAAAATGGGATCCCCCCCCCACCAGCATTTAAATTCAACTGGGGGATGCAAAATAGAGCAGAGGAGCACTGATCTTCTGTGCACCAGCCACAGTGTGTGAGTCACCCCCCTTCTATTCCAAGCTCAGCCAAATGGAAAAATGTGAGGGTTAGTGGAAGAAGGGTAAGAAACGGGGGCAAGAGGATAGAGAAGCAGGTGAAATAGAGCATAGAGAACAGGGGAGGAGGGTTCGGCAGCCTCGTAAACCTGCAGCTGCCATGTTGAATCCTCACTGCGGACTTGTGTAGGTGCAGGGGGCTAACCAGTCAGCTCGGGCGTAGACCCATAACGTGAAGGGCGGGCTCAGAGGGCACACACACACACACTCAGAGCTATACCTGAGCGCAGCAATCATCGCTATCAGCAGGGAATATGCTACCATCAGGCCCCATAACGTCAGAGTACACCTTGGCGCTGACACCACATGACATGCATATGTGCGGAGGCAGCGTGAGGCGATGCCAGGCCAGGCAGCAGCGGGGGTTTGAAGGAGATTCCCATTGACAGTGGTCCGGTGGGGGGGAGAGGAGACCTCCACTGCAAAGTGAAACAGCAGGCCTTCCTCACTACATGGTAGGAACACAAAGGGAGAAGCAGAGCCACATGGGCACTGAGAGAAACGGATGAAAGAAATGTCAGATTATGTCATCTGGTGTGTGAGTAGCTGGCGTGCTGCATGTTAAAATGAATGAAACATAGTAATCTATATCCATAATTGGAAAATTAATGCTTAAAGAGGACCTATTATGCTTTTGTGTTTGTTCCCTTTCCTTTAGTGTGTTATATAGTTTTTTGTGCCTGTAAAATGTCTGCAAAGTTACAAAACCCAAAGCCCACACCAAAGGAAGTTACTCTCTCCCACAGAAACACTGCTCCTGAACTGTCTGAAACTCCTTGCTTGAAGTCCCGCCTTTTCTTCCGTAACGTGGTGACGTCACCAAGTAACACATTTGCATAATACCTGCCTAGCGGCTAGTTTGGCACGGCCTCAAACAAAGCTAGTTAGAGCGGAGCTGGAGCGGAGAGTTTGATTTGTTTGACCAATCACAACAGAGTGGGCCAGCTGACCAATCAGAGCAGACTCACAGAGGGTGAAAAGAGGTGCTGCAGCACAGTCGGTATGAGAAACGTAACACTTTTTTGAACATGAAAGCATGTAATCATGTTGAAGTAGAAACCCAAAATACAAGTATGCACCTGGAAATAAGCATGAGATTTCTCCTTTAATATCAAAATAATATAAAAGTCACATGTGGCAGGAGCTGGAATTAGCAGCACAGTATTACTCCATGACATAGACTCTATGTCTGGGCTGCAACTATCAGTTATTTTCACTATTGATTAATCTGCTATTTTTTTCTCTCAATCAATCAGTCTATAAAATGTCAGAAAATAGTGAAATATGACCATCATAATTCTCCAAGGCCCCAGGCGACATCATCAAATTGCTTGTTTTTGCTGATCAACAGTCCACAACCCAAAGATATCCAACACTTTCGATCACATAAGACAAAAGAAAAGCAGCAAATCCCCACCACTGAGAAGCTGGAATTTTGGCATTTTTGTTGAGTTTGAAGTCTCTTGGGCAATACTGGTGGCATGAAAAACGTCTCATGGCACCATTACTTTTTCTCTTAAAGGTAGGGTTGGTAGTGTTGTTCAAATACAGTTTTTGCTATATTTGTTGAAATTCTCATTACGTTCCGACAGCAATCAATAAATCGAAGGCTCTGACAAAAAAAAAAAAAAAATCCAGTATCTGTGGCTGTTGCAGGACTTTAATGAGCCCGTCCAATCATTTAATTCGGCTAACAATATCCATGTTTGTTGTTTACGTTCATTATGATAGTTTTGGGGGACTGGCTTCAGAGGAAGGCCTGAAGGGACAGATTGTCAGTGTTGCCGACTTGGCAACTTTCTCACTAGATTTAGGGACTTTTGGAGCTGCTAACTAATTTCATTGGAAAAGAGATGGCAACACTGGGCTGGGTTTTTCGGGTGGATCGTTTGTAACAATCTAGTGTACTCTTACTAGTTTCTCAGAATTACCGACCCTACCTTTAAGTCTGCTAGTCTCAACCAGTGTGATCTGGCTCTTATAACGGTTCAATCTTCTTGGTTTGATCACAACTCTGATAGCAGCATTTTGTAAGAGTTGATGGGTTAAGGACACATACTGTAAGTCTCAACAATAAAAATGCATACTTTGAAACATAGTACTGTAGCTTATTGATATCCATAGGGAACTTTTCTCTTCGTAGACTCCTTATCAAAATGTGTGACAAAGGAAGTGAAAATGTGGTGTTGAAGGGCTGTCTATGTCATACCATGACTCTCAAAAGTAGTCCCTGAAAGCATCTTTGTCTTCAAATCACATTCATCAAACATCACGTGGAGCACTGATATGTGCACAGAGAGGGTTGTTGAGCACTCAGGTAGGAGAATTATGATGCTTGTGATGAATTCTTCATTTTCAGTCCACAAGTTGTTAAAGTCTGGGTGCAACTCAGAACATGGTGCCTTCAATCAGTTGGTGCTCCAGACAGTTTCTATGTTGCCTACTGTATGCTACTGACTGACACTGAAAAGAGACAACCATTTATTTTAATAATAGGAACATAAATATACAGCCAATAAATTGACACCTGGCAAACAGTTAAAAAAAATAATAATACTTCAGATATGATCCTTTTTCATCCTTTTATGAAACCCTAAGCTGATAATCCACCAGTTAGACATCAAACTGGAAGCAAAATTTGGTCCTTTATTTTACTTTTTTTTTATTTTATAATTCTTATTTTATTCAAAAGGTATACATAAAATAGGCAAAAGAATTTTCTGATCAATCATCACAAGACAGAATACCAAATCTCCAACCATGTGACGGTTTGAAACAATTACATACAGTATCTTTTAACGCAACACTGGGAAACAAGATCTCATTTAAAAACAATAGCAAAGCAGAAGGCAGTTGTTCCAATATGGAGAATATAAAGAATAAATAATCCAGTTGTCTGCAGTGCCCCAACGCAAAGCAATTTAACGCATCAGTGGCAGCCGCCTATTAATTTCCTGTAGAAGGAAAGAAGGGGGGGGTGGGCTGGGAGCACTGATTGGAGAGACAACACAGCCGCATCATGTATCACTTCAGAGCCAAACAAGGCACACATACACACACATGAATCCACACATGCACGTCATAGTTGTAATGTTGTTTCCCACAATGTCAGCGGTTGCACGGGAGCGAGGTGGCACTTTATGCTTAATGATAGTGAATTAAAAAGGGAAGCCTACAGATAGAGAGGCCCATATGTGACTCTTGTCCTTAGGGTGTTGCATCAATAATAGCCCCCTCAGGCAGGACGTCCCTGCTTCTCCTATGCATTCGCTGCAAATCCCAGTCCGCTTTAATTAGGTATACCCATGCTCCTGACCCCTCCCCTGCTTCACAAATAACTAAAGAGGGCGTGGCGGCGCCAATATCGCTGGCGCCAATCCAAACGGCGACACCTCTTTCACCACGGGAGAGGAAGAGGGGGGGGGGGGACCATGGTGCTATAAATCCAGAGGTATTTGGACACGGGCCACCATCGGTCCCAAACGACCACTGTGGTGGCAATAAACACGCAGGGGCCACAGCCAATAAATGTATGATCTTAAAAACATCATTGCTGCTGAACTTCTTACTGCGCCCTCAATGTTCCCCATCCCACAAGCCACTTCCCTCTCAGTAGCAGAGAGAACGATCTTTATTAGAGCTGTCAATCAATTAAAATATGTAATCACGATTAATCGCATGATTGTCCATGACATATTTTTATCTGTTCAAAATGTACCTTAAGGGAGATTTTTAAGTATTTAATACTCTTATAAACATGGGAGTGGGCAAATATGTTGCTTTATGCAAATGTTTGTATATATTTATTATTGGAAATCAATTAAAAAAACAGAAAAATGGCAGATATTGTCCAGAAACCCTCACAGGTACTGCATTTAGCAAAAAAATATGCCCAAATCATAACATGGCAAACTCAAGCTCAACAGGCAACAAGAGCTGTCAGTGTGTCAGTGTGCTGACTTGACTATGACTGCATGTGATTATCATAAAGTGGGCATGTCTGTAAAAGGGAGACTCGTGGGTACCCATAGAACCCATTTTCATTCACATATCTTGAGGTCAGAGATCAAGGGATGATGGTTTTTCCACACCAAAATTTAACTCAAGTTTGGAGCGTTATTTAGCCTCCTTCGTGTCGAGCTATTATGACATGGTTGGTACAAATGGGTTCCTTAGGTTTTTTCTAGTTTCAATCTATCTTTAAAACTGATATCGATTGCGTTAATGCGTTAAAGAAATTAGTGGCGTTAAAACGAATTTGCATTAACGCGGTATTATCTCGTTAACTTTGACAGCTCTAATCTTTACTAAAAGATTAAAATATTTGCGATTTCTGTTTACCAGCGACGGACCACTTCCTCGTCGTTGGTAAAAAAAACAGCAACACTGACTGGACCGTCTCTCTGCCACTCTGCCAGCTATTCATTTGACCTGTCTCATAGAATCAGTGTTTTGTTTGATGCATGGTTTTTCATTATCACTATGGCCCATCATTACTTTCCTCTTATTATAGTCTGGGGGACATTCGAGACAGTTCAGAAGAGCTGCGAATGAGGGACAACACACACACACACACACACACACACACAGTCATTTCTTTCTTTTGGGGGAGAGAGAAAAAAAATGTGCCCCACAGACATAATGTCTGTGTTTTCCTGCAATTAATTAATGGGTCCCCAGCTAGTTAGCAGTAGGCAGCACTTGTTTCACCGTGGCGACTGAGAGAGGGCGAAAGGGGCTGGAGCCAGGCTCGCCTCGGTAGCTGCGGGCTTTTAGTTGTGAGCCACTGGATTTGGAACTATTTTTAACGAAATCCTTTTATGGATAGATAAATCTGATTTTATGCAAGAAGAGTCTCCTGGGTTTCAATTAACTGGGGGTCACGCTGCAGATCTATCACAAAAAAGAAAGAGGGAAGGGAAGAGAAGAGAGAGAAAGAGGGGGGGAGAGGGAAAAGATAGAAGAGAAAGGGAAGAGGAAAGCCTTTGAT
Organism: Adelosebastes latens; assembly: GCA_916700685.1. Lineage (NCBI taxonomy): Eukaryota > Metazoa > Chordata > Actinopteri > Perciformes > Sebastidae > Adelosebastes > Adelosebastes latens. Next base: position 1,719 of record CAKAKR010061646.1, on the reverse strand, counting down.
TAATACGGCCTAATTAAACATTTGTGAAATGCATTATCTGCACTGTTTTTTTGTTGTTTTTTTCCCGATGAGCCACGGTTGCCTAATTGTCTGCATGCCCCCCCCCTTATAAAAGTTGTTTTGTGGTTACATCATGGCTGTTAATAATGCAAAAGACGCTTTGGAGTCCTTTTTAACTGCAGTTTGTCTTTCCACAATTGAGGATTCAAAGAAAATATGTAATTGGGAATGCTGTGTTTCTCTTCAACTGGAGTCCTCTGGGTGTCTCTTGAAAACATTTGACTAACTGCAAAGATTTGGTGGCGATCGGCGTGGGGTTGGTGGGGGGGGAGGGCACACTTCTACATGAGACTCTGGAAACTAATTTGATTCCTAAAACATGCAAGATGACAGCTTCCCCGCTGCACGGCGGAGGTAGATTTGACTTTGAATCATGACACACTGTTTAATCACGGGCCACGAGGCATGGAGAGTCGCTAGACCTGAGGAGAGTCACATAAAGAGTGTCAAGCATGCCGGGGCGAGAGATAGAGAGAGACAAGAGAGAGAGGGCGAGAAAATCCATAACAGATTAAACAGTGTTTGGTCAAAACACACAGCATGATATGTGCGTCTATCACCTCGCCGCTCTCTCTGTCTCATTGCGATGCATATTTCTTCCCCAGCCAGCCCGCTCGCTCATTGTTAAACTACCCACAGGGCACTTCTTAATGTGAAGTTGATCTCAGGTTGTAGTCGCTTACACGTGCACACACACACACACACACACACACACACACACACGGTTCCACTCAGCACACTCCACCCCCATCGCTGCCATGACATTTCTCTCCCCCATTCAATTCCCAGCGTGTGCAGCAGTAGCAAAGCGTATTATGTCCATCTTTCTTCTCTCTCTCTCTCTCTCTCTGCATAGTGGGGGAATGATTCAGTTCATCAGAGCACGGAAATGCGCTCATATACCTTTGGCTGAAATGCACCACACACACGCTGGACCAGCACAGGTCTATTTGATGATACAAGCCGCCACAGAGCTGGGCTAACACAGAGGAGGCACCCGATTCAACTGTTATCAGACCATTAAATAGGCGATATCGGTCGCTATAAGCACCATAGACGTGGGTCAATAGGGGCCTATTACACCTACTAGTCTGTAAAAGTGAAAGCACATTTTGAATGTTATGTTTTGAACACAAACAAAAAGGCTTCTTTAGGTTTAGGCAACAAAACTACAACTTCTTTAGGTTTAGGCAACAACTTAGTTAAAGGTGTTATTGATAACATTTTTATATAGACGAATAATAAAAAAAATAAAAAAATAAAAATAATACATCCACGGAGCTTTTAAAAAAGGTGCGAATAAAAGTATGACTTTTCCTAAAAAAAATTATTAGGATTGTGAATTAATCATTTAAAAAATGTTGGTGAATCCAAAATTAAAGTTTTGTTTATCTCTGTCGAAGATATCTGACGTTTGGTTTCCACTTCTAACAAGGCTTTTAACAAGGTGTGACATCTAGTGGCTGAATGTTATGTTATGTTGCACCTTTAAGTTTAGGGGAAAACATTGTGTTTTGGCTTAAAATAACTGTTTCTAAAGTGAAAGTGACACTTAACGCTTGTGAATACAAAGACAACTACACGTTATTGGTTTCACATGGGATACAAACCCCAACCTCCTGGGTGAAAACCCTGTCATCGCCCCCAACCTCCACCCCA
>CAKAKR010061645.1:0-19129 GCA_916700685.1 Adelosebastes latens | reverse complement strand
GAAAAGCCAACTCTAGGATCAGCATTGATTCATGGAGAGACCTTCGTCTGGTCAGCTAACATTACTGCCAAGCAGCTGAAATATAGAGTGATATTGTGGTTTTAGCTGACGTGTGTTGCCTCACTGTTTTGAGCGATGCTGGTTCCTGTCTATGTACTGTAGAGCGAGCACAAGCACGAGCAAGAGGACGCTGACTTTCGTTGACTTAACGGCCACAGGTGTTGCTGTTAATAAGCAATTTCTGATTCTTAAATACAGTCCCTTTAAAAGAAGAGGAAAGTCAATGAATAAAAGCCGGGCATGACACCCATTTCCCTCCAGGTGTTTAAAAAGCAGGTTAAGCAGAGTGAGTGTGGCATCCTCCACTCCTCTGTTAGGCCGATATGCAAACTGCAGCGGATCAAGTGCATGTTCGGTGTTTTTTAAAACCAAACGCTTTGGAGCTTTTCACTGGTGCAGGGTTGTCTCCAACATCACTTTTTCGTTTCAAAAAACCTGCTCCATTTTGTGTCACTGCATCTGAAAACATTAGCTATGTCTGTAAAGGGGAGATTCGTAGTTAGCCATAGAACCAACTTTCATTCAGATATCTTGAGGTCAGAGGTCAAGAGACCCTGTGAAAATCGCCATGCCAGCTTTTCCTCGCCAAAATTTAGCGTAACTTTGGAACGTTATTTAGCGCTCTTCCTGACAAGCTAGTATGACATGGTTGGGACCAACGGATTTATTAGGTTTTTAGCCAACTACAACCTCTGAAAGACAGAACAGCAGCCGTTGGATTTTTAAGAGGTTAATCTAAGCATTTGGAAGCCCACTGATGGCGCTCTGAGGCCCACCAGTGGGCCAGACATAGTTTCTTGTGTAACAGAGATGTGTGTGTGTGTGGGGTGCCTCAGAATATCCTACAGTACCTCATCAGCCAACAGGGAAAGCTCGCTGGCATCATGAGCATCGTAGTCATACAGGACCTTGGCCTTTCTGGTGCCAGTGACAGGAAGCTGCATCTGCTCCATCGTCAGCGTGCTGGGCCTTTGGCTAGACGAAGAGGAGACCGTGGCCCCAGGAGATGAAGGTCCAGACAGGAAAGCAGAGGAGACGGGGTCGGGGCAGACAGCAGCAGTTGGGTGGGGAGCGCTGACGGCATTAGCACATCTGCGCGAACATTATAAAAGAAATAAAAGGAGTTGAGTAGTTGAAGTGGATTTCCAGCTTAGTTATTTTTGTGGTGAATCAACGTGTCAGCGTGCGTAAGCAGTGCTCCCCTCAACAGCTGATGTGTTGAAACCACAAGCAGGCAGAATGAATGACTGCTGACAATGTTAAGTGGTTGACCTTCGCAGACCGCATGTTGCGCCATCATCCAGATGTGTCTTGTTAATGTTGAGATGAGCGGTAAGCCGCAGCCGGATGGCTTTCCTAACTAGACTGATAATAAGGTGGTTTCTGAGCAGTTTACACAACAGACTCGCCATCCAGTCGCCATCCAGTCGCCAAAAAATGCAATTCTTGTAGAAATCTCCAAATGTTAAAAGTTTTTGATACCAAATCTCAGCATGGCTTTTTCTTTTTCTATGGTGTTCCTCAAGGTCTTGGTGTCTTAATGTGGTATTTTGGAGGGATTATTGATCATTTTATAAGTTCTCGAGTGGTAATAAAAATGGTTAAATTTAGCGCCAAATCTGTCACAAATGGTATCAACCCAAAAATTACTGCAACAACTTATGAGACATAATACAGCATGGGGATGACCATCATATAATTCTATCATAATGTTCCAAACCCTTATACACTTTCACAATTAATTTTAAATAATTAAGTAATTCATTCAATCATGTTTATTTCTGATTTATGACTAGAACAACTTGACACACAGTGCTGAGCTGCATCTCAAATTAATCTTCTATGTGACATCTACTGTTGACCCGCTATCTCCCCCTAAAGACCCCCTGTACCCCCCTAAAAAAGACAAAAACGGGTCTATTGTGGGTCTCAGAGGGTTAAGTGGCTTTACAATTAGAGAGGCCCTTTCCCCACACTGTTTGACAACATCACACATACAGTATATCTGCTATCTCCTTGCTCCAACACTGCAATGAAGTTATATGACGTTTACATTAATGTTCAAACTCATAGCTGCACATTATGGAGTCATAAGAGTGCCATAATAAAGAATAAATCTGTCAGAGAATAAGAAAATAAAAGTGGAAATAAAAAGAGGAATAAATAAAAGAATATGTAAGTGAACAAAAAAAAGTGAAATATAAAGAGAAAGAAATAAAAGAATAAATAAATGTGGAAATATAAATAAATAATAAATATAACAAAACTTATATACAGTACATATAGCATATAATACAAGTCTGTTTTAGGCCTGTTATATAAACAAATACATACTATCTGAAGTGAATGTTTTGCAGAGTCAAGCTATTTGTGTGCATATGGAAATAGTTGGTGCAAGTGCACACATAAACAACTGTGCATATTTGCTGTCCAACCAAAAATGTACTCACAAAAGTAAAAAGCAAACCTACAGCATTGACTACTAATATGAATAATCCGCCCTGAAACCAGCTTATCGGTGCACCACCGCCAACCGTTGAACTGGTGTAGCACAGAAGACCGAGGTGAATTGTGGACTATGCACTGAATACCTCGGTATTAGGAGACGTGTGCATTCACTGTGGTGGTAGGGTGTACTGTATGATGCTTTGATTCATTTGTCTACTCCGGTTTCCTGTACGTAGGTGTTGCCTTCACACGCAATATAAGAATGAGCCTTAGTGACATTGACTCACTTAGTGATTAATAGCAGCTTCATCCGTTCATGCAGAATAATTAATTATATGTGAATGTGTGTGTGGACACGTACCGTTACTGGATTTAACATTCATGCAACAATTTAGCCACAAATTCACAGGCTGACCATACGCGGTCCAGACACATACTCGGTTTTTACTAAGTCATGTTTCTCGGCAGTCTGGGTGTTCATCTGACTCAACAAGGCATCAGCGTTTTGCTCAGAAAATACCAGTAATTGTATTTGTGTAATCATTGATATATTACGCACTTCCAGCTGTGTCAGTTGGAGGAAGGATGCCAAAGCCGACACCGGGTGGTCTGCGGTTAAGTCTGTGGTTAACTCTGAGCTCTGCTAAACAAAACAAGTCTGACAAATGTGACCTTTACAATGTAATTCAAAACATTTTGAAACTTCATTTTTCTTTCACAAATACCTTTTGACCTGAGTGACCGAGCTACAAAAGCATTGTCCTAATGCATACACGTGTTAACAGATGAGGCTACCAACAGCAGTCAATCACACTCACTTGTTGAGCTCCCTCTGAAGGTCCTGCATGTAGTGATGACACTGGGCGTAGTAAGTGGCCTGAGCCTCCGCAAAATCCTGTAAACAACGCAGGTGGTTGAGCTGAGGGGAGAAAGGAAGAGATGAACTCAGTATGAGTGGAATCCCCATCAGAACACAATGATAATCGCTTAAGAATTGCTCTTGATGTTTGTTTTTAAAGCCATTAACATCCTTGCCCCACTTTATTTGTCTGAGATTTTAACTCTCAGCGAGCATAACGGGGCTTTGCAGTCATCGGGTCAACTTTTTTTAGAAGTCCCAAGGTCGAGGTATAAGCTGTGGGGTGATCGTGCTTTTGCTGTCGCTACTCATAAACTACGAAACAAGTTACCCCCTGATATACGCACTGTCACTGACCTAGTACTTTTTAAATCTAAGCTCAAGACTTTTTTATTTAGATTGGCTTTTAATACCTAGTAGCGCCGTGACATTTTCCCTGTGCTTTTTATGTACCTTTTTATGATTTTATGATATGTTATGTTTTTTATTCCTGTTATTTTTTTATGTTAATGTCAAGCATTTTGGGTACCTTTTGGTTATTGTAAAGGGCTATACAAATTAATGTTGATTGATTGATTGATTGATACTGTATATAACAAACATTATAATCAGAGACGAGGCACTAGGCATCTGATTGGACAAATGCTTTCACCCACATTTTGACCCACAGTGTTGAGCTCCATCTCAAATTGATCTTCAGGTTCCCAGCTTTCAGATGATGTACACCACTTCTATGTGACATCTACTGTTGACCTGCTATCTCCCCCTAAACACCTCCTGTACCCCCCTAAAAAAAAGACAAAAACGGGTCTATTGTGGGTCTCAGGGTGTTAACTCAGACAGTATGTCAAACTGGTTAAAATGACGCTGGTCACTACTAGGACAATAAGTTCACATAAGTTCATTCAAAAGATGTATTTGTCCCGTCAACTACATAACTGTTTTTCTGTTGTGCGGTTTAAACTCCAGCTGAAGAGCGTATCAATCGCTCTTTGTCTTTCATTTCCCTCAGGGGACAGCACTGTCAAGATTGCTTGCTATCACCGTAATGGTGTCAAAGTTCACTGAAGTTGAACTTTTGGGAGCATGAATGTGTTCAGTTAATCTGTGCAATATCTCAGACAACCACAAAACACAAATTCATGGTGGTCATTTCCTCTAAGCCGTTAGTCTGGACAGGATAGTCTGGGGACTCTGACTAACGGTTTTCCATCCCTGAAGGCTCACAGAAATCCGTTGACATTCTTCATCACACTCACATGTGTGCTGCTGATGCCTTCCAGCAGCAGTCTGGTGACCTCAGCTTGCCGGTCAAACTCCGTCTGAGCGACGCGAAGCTCGTGCTCTGACTGCAGGTGGACAGGACAGGACAGGAAGGAAGCATTAAAAGGGCTGTATAATATATACATGTAATGCTTCTCATAAAACATTTAGACACAACCAGATCTATCCGCTAGTGAAGGTTACTTACTTTGTCCACTTCCTCACTCAGCAGCTGAGAGAAGCAGCATGAGAACAGAGAAAAGCAGTAATTAACCATTCTCAGACTCAAACATCGAATATAAAGATCTATAAGCTACGTCTGTGCTTCAGTCTAGCCCAGGAGTCAGCAACCTTTACTATCAAAAGAGCCATTTTAGACAAAAGAAAAATCTGTCTGGAGCCGCAAAACATTTGAGCATTGTGATGAAGGTAACACAGCTTATAGTCTTACTTTATGAGAAAAAAGTCATAACTTTACGAGAAAAAAGTCGTAATATTACGAGAAAAAAGTCATAACTTCACGAGAAAAAAAGTCATAATATTAAGTGAATTAAGTCATAACTTAACAAGAAAAAAAGTTGTAATATTACGAGAATAAAGTCATAACTTTACGAGAAAAAAAGTCGTAATATTAAGTGAATTAAGTCATAACTTTACGAGAAAAAAAGTCGTAATATTAAGTGAATTAAGTCATAACTTAACAAGAAAAAAAGTCTTAATATTAAGTGAATAAAGTCATAACTTTACGAGAAAAAAGTCATAATATTACGAGAAAAAAAAGAAAATAACACGTAAAATTATTACTTAATAAAATAATGACTTTATTCTCATAATATTATGACTTTATTCTCGAAATCTCAGATTTATTCTTTTTTCCTCAATGTGGCCCTAATACTCCGTCGTACCGTCGTACCGTCGTACTATAGACCTACAACAATGATAAATAAAAATGAAAATGTAAACAAAAAACAGTTAATCATTTCCATTTTTAAAAATCCACAGGGAGCCACTGGAGAGGAGCTAAAGAGACGCAGGTTGCAGACCCCTGAGCTAGCCAATCTGAAACTCTGAGAGGAGCTAGCAAGGTGAACGGATGCTGAATCTAAATTTTCTTTATCTGCAGAAACTGGGTTTAGTTAGTCCTCTTCTGTTACTATGACAATTTCTACCCTGAAGCCCACTGATCCCAGGCCAGTTTTCCGGCACCAACTTTGAATCAAACAGTCAAAAATGTTATTTAATCTAATTTATTAAATGTAATTAAATTTAAATTAATATCATTTTACCTTTTAATTTAATTAATTAATATTCTGTGTGAAACAATATAAAATTATTTTAAATTAAATAGGAATTTTTCATGTTATTTGCATGAAATAAAAAAAATAAGATAGTGAGCAAAATAAACTTCATATTCATAATTAAGAAATAATTAAAGTGATTAATAATTAGTGATGTGTGTGCAAACTCATCTCAGCGTCAGGTGTGCAGCAGCATGAGCAGTGGGTTTATTTGAGTTAATTTTTTATGTAAAAAAATGCTTAAAAGCAGCGTCTGTAGCAACTCATAACAAAATAACAACGCATAATGTAGTAATTTAAATGTAATAAAAGCTCATAATGTAATAATCAGCACATAATGTAATAAAACCTTGAGCGCATAATGTAATGACAGTTTTGTTCATAATGTAATAAGTTATTACATTATGAGAAAATTATTAAACTTAGCAAAAAAAAAGTTGAATAATGGTAATAAATTCAGCGCATAATGTAATAATTTAGAAAAAGAGTACTCTCCCTGTCTTCTTAAAGGTCCCATATCGTGCTCATTTTCAGGTTCATACTTCAAAAAAAACTTTATTTTCTCATACTGTCTGCCTGAATATACCTGTCTTCACCCTCTCTGTCTGAAATGCTCCGTTTTAGTGCATTTCAACGGAATTGCGTTGCTAGGCAACAGCTTGGTTCCATGTTTACTTCCTGTCAGCTGATGTTATTTACATACACTGCAACAGGAAATAAACTGGGACACATTTAGAATGTTTATGTTTAAAATCGTGTAATGATCTATATATATATTGTATATTTGTGACATCACAAATGGACAGAAATCCTAACGGCTTGTTTCAAACGCACAGTTTCTGAATACGGGCTGTGTGTATTTCTCCGTATATTGAACGTTTCAATACTTTCACAGTATTTATATAGCACTTAAATCTGCTTTATAATATAAAAAGACATGAAAATCTCACTTTTTACAATATGGGACCTTTAAAACTCAGTTGGATATCTGTTCCATCTGTTCTTCAGAACTGTCCCGCAACATACAAGTAAACCTTCTTTTAGGTTTTGTTCGTGGTGTAAATGTATAATTACTTTGTGCTTCTGTGGCAGTCACAGCTGTATCTCTACTTCTTAAATCTTCTTCACTTTTTGTAAAAGGTAATTTTGTTGAAATGTGATTATTGTGCCTTTTACAAACAAGACTGTGTGTGATCAGAGACCGAAAGTGATTCGATCTTGTAGTGGACCGTAAATGCTTCAGTGACGTATTCGTGTCTGCCAGCTGCTGTTGTCGTTGACCTGAACTTGACCTTTACTCTACATCCTGCAGCAGCAGACTCATGAATGATTGCTGTATTACGCCCTCCTGTGTTAAACATGTGTCATTATGAGAAAGCATCTTCACCAATGCATAACAATTATGAAGAATGTTTGTGTCATCTCTCAAGAGACAATGTGGGTTACATATGTAGAGGTCTCATGGAATTAAAGTGGGATGACTGATGAAGATACTAAGGCAGATGAGTGTTAGACTCCATTTACAAGGATGGACAACATGTTAAAATGTTAGAAACTGAACTTTATGTAAATCTAACTGCCTGGATAATAAAAAGGTTTAAACAGCTAAATGATGCGGTTTGTCCTCATCACCCATTTCCTTTTATGCATCACTTGAAAACTTCCCATTAACACCTGCTGCTAGTAGCTGTTACCAGCTTGATGGAGCATGCTAATTGAGGAGTTATATTTCATCTATTTCCATTCATTTGTTATTGTAAAACATTTCATATTGTATGTATTTGACAAATTAATGGATTATGTGTTGAAACATAAGGTATGAGACATGGTAAAAATGTTTGTTTCTATCTGCATATGATGTGGTAACTACAGCCTGGGAAAATAACCCCTATATTTCCTTTTATTCCTGTTATTTCCCATTAAAGATCCGATATTATGCACATTTTCAGGTTCATACTTGTATTTTGTGTTTCTAATGGAACATGTTAACATGCTGTAATGTTAAAAAAAACCCGTTATTTTTCTCATACTGTCTGCCTAAATATACCTGTATTTACCCTCTGTCTGAAACGCTCCGTTTTAGTGCATTTCAACGGAATTGTAACGGAATTGCAGCGGAATTGCGTTGCTAGGCAACAGCTTGGGTCCATGTTTACTTCCTGTCAGCTGATGTTATTTACATACACTGCAACAGGAAATAAACTGGGACACATTTAGAATGTTTATGTTTAAAATCATGTAATGGTCTAAATATTGTATATTTGAGACATCACAAATGGACAGAAATCCTAACGGCTTGTTTCAAACGCACAATTTCTGAATACAGGCTGTGGGTGTTTCTCCGTATATTGAGCGTTTTGATCGTTTAACAGTATTTTTATAGCACTTTATAATATATAAGACATGGAAATCTCACTTTTTACAATATGGGACCTTTAATTCCCATAAATTCCCATTAATTCCCATGGAAATTTTGCACCCCCTAGTCTGAACATTGAATTTGTCCCTAAAGTACCCCCGTGTTTCCTAACTTTTAAGAAAAACTTTAGGTTACTTCAGTAACCGGTTCTCATTCATCGTATTCATTTCAACGTCTCGCTATGGGATGTGTCTCCCTGCATATTCCTCGGAAGGCATTTTTCTCCCTGGTGATCACCACGTCCGCGTCAGGTAGAACCACCTACCCTTAAATAGCTTGGCGCTATTATGCAGCACCATTCAAAATAAGCACCTCTTCTTGCTTCACCCCAGCAATAAGGGCTGTCTGGTGAGACATCTACACATGCTTCTCTGAGAACCGTGAATTAAAGTTCTCATTCAAAGCATTCGTTTCACTGTCTCAATATTGGATATAGGGCCTTTCGTACTGCCAGACGAGCTTGTCTCAAGCACTCAACGGGTAGCACAGGGCAAGGGTTAGGCTGTCAGTGACACTCTGACATGCCCTTAGGCAAACTGAGTGCATGACGGATGCACCGAGAGTGCGTGAATGTCACAATGTCACAGTGCCTGCATGAACCGCGGGGGCGTCGATAGCCATCCGGGCATGTTCCGGCCCGAGGCAGCACAAGCAGATCTGATGTTTGTCCCTACTCTTGATCTTATGTCTATAGAGGATTAGAGTAATGAGACAAATGCTTCTGAGGAATACGCAGCGAGGGCGCATCCCATAGTGAGGCATCTAAATGAAAGCTATGAATGAGAACCACACGTGTAACGGATTAAAGGATAAAACAAAGTCTTTACCACACACAACACTATAACTCACTGGCGACTAACTTCGGACTCCCACCATCTATAAAGAAACGGCACAAAAGGTTCTAATTTTATTGTGGTACAACCTTCCTCTGCTCTGATTCACTGGGATCCGTCGCCACATCCCAGCTCTCCCAGCCGCTCTGCAGCTGGTTCAGTTACAGAACCAACACAAAGAAACACCAACTGAAAGTCAACAAGCCTCAAACGTTTCTACTCTACAACGCCGTCTGACATACGGGAGGGTTAATGTTATCATTTAACCCAACAACAACAACGTAGAAAACAACCTTTTTTTCACTGCGGTTCTTATTCCTAATTCTGATTTGATCTCAGAAAGTTACAGTTTAGCTGAAGCAGTTAAACCGCAGCTAAGAAGGTCAGCGACAAAGCAACAGCACTGCTGCGTCCTTTGCTGTGTTGCTTCAGATGAAATGTTGCTGGTAACTGTTAAATGTTTTTTTGTGAACAGTTTGATGCATTAAGGCCACCTTATCTCTCTTATACACCTAATATACTATGATTTGCTCTCTTTATACCCAGTGCAACTAGAAAACTTTTTCAAAGACATGTCATAATATTAGATCATACCAGTGGGGGGCGATTGTATATGGCTCCTAAATGTGGTACATTCAAAATATCATAGTTACAACGGAGTATTAGAGCCACATTGAGGGAGGTGTGGGGGTGGGGGGGATTTGAGATTTCGGGAATAAAGTCATAACTTTACGATAAAAAAAGCCATTTCCTACCCCACAAATGAGGCAGTTTCCAGTCAGGTCTGTGTGGTTCTTTCTTTGGAATAAACACAAATTGCATAATCTTTGCCAGGTCCTGATACTGATGATAATGTGGTGCTGATGTGCCAAAATATTTATGATTTTGTTATTTGTGAAACCTAAAATAAAGTATAACAAGATACTCCACGTTCCTCATTATCACACAGACAGCACGCTGCTCTATTTCCCCTCTAAAATAACACATAAAATTATGACTTTATTCTCATAATATTACGACTTTTTTTGTCATAAACTTCTGACTTTATTCTCATAATACAGTATTATGACTTTTTTTTCTCGTAAACCTATGACTTTATTCTCATAATATTACGACTTTTTCTCTTAAACTTCTCACTTTATTCTCATAATATTACGACTTTTTTCTCGTAAACTTCTGACTTTATTCTCATAATATTACGACTTTTTTCTCTTAAATGTATGACTTTATTTTCATAATATTACAATTTTCTTCCTCTTAAACTTCTGACTTTATTCTCGTAATATTATGACTTTTTTTCTCGTAAACTTCTGACTTAATTCTCGTAATATTATGACTTTATTCTCAAAATCTCAGATTTATTTGTTTTCCTCAATGTGGCCTTAATACTCCGTCGTACATAGTGTTTGTACGTCAAATAAAAAAGAAAGTATGAATAATCAGGGGGCTCAAACAACAATACACGAAAATGAAACATGCACAAACATGCTCATAAGTGTCATATTTATGTCGCAAAGATCATGCAACAGTCGGACAAGCCTAACTTGTTCAAGTATTAGAAACATGTGCATCTTACAGTGTTATTTAAAAGCTGTCATCGCCATGCTGCTTAAACATACAGGCACCACAGTAGGCAACATTACAGAGCCACTGGTGTGTTGTTGTAAACTGATTCAGGCAGCCTGTGTTTTGGTTCGCTTGGAAACGGTCCGAGAACACCTCTCGCAAGCGATCTCGGACCAGTTGTTTTGGTCCGCACCAGAGTACGATTACTGCGTTCATAACGAACCACACCAGGGGTTGAACCGCACCAGAGTTTGATTAAAACAGATTTAATATTCTTATAAAAGCACTTTAAGTATTCTATGCCTTATTAGCATGTTAACATAGCTCCTTCCTGCGTGCCACTTGTTTCACTTGGGACTCTTACCGCTGATGCACTGGCAGAAAGAACATAATTTCGAGGCCTTGTCTCCTGAAAATCAGGTGCAGCCTACAGACAAGAGCAGGGGAGGAGGAAACACATGTTGGCACATTCATGCAGGCAGTTACAATCATTAAGCAGAAAAACAAAAAACAATTTAGCCAAAAGCATTCCTGCATAATGAAAACAGATCAGAAGCAGAACAGATGCAGATAATTCAGAACAAGTTCAAAGCAGAAGGTGCCGTGTGTAGGTGTTGCTGCTGGTGCTGGTGGTGGTGTGTGAAATTATTTATGACTGTGAATAATTTATTGATCGCTGTTTAAGCAATAAATAGGTAGAGTCAGATTACATTCTGATGTTGATGGATCCACCCCATCTTTTGTTGTGGTGTTGTTACCATTAAATTAAGATTTTTCAGCTTTCTTACATGTTTTGCTTTTGTTTTAAATATATATATTTTTGGTAACACTTCATTTTACAAATCCGCAAATTTCATGGTAATTAGGTGATAATTAGCAAGTAACCTAAACGCTGCTCACAGGATCAATCTGAACCAGGCTCACCACCCTGCTGTGAGAAGGTCGCCCCCTGCTGTTTCTCAACGTCCCAACCCTGTACTGAGCAGAGGCCTGTATCATTTCTATTAAATCATTTTAGACTCATGACATGATATCCAGAGTGCCTTAAAGGCTCTGAAAACTTAATTTCTCAATCACTTTCACAGCAATTTCTGATTCTTACAAACAGTCTCTTTTAAAAGGGTCATGGAAAATTTACTTTTTGTAATGTTTTTGAGTCTCAAACTCTAAGTATCTTAGTAAATAATACCCAACTAACTGTGATGGTATTTTGCTTTATTATTCCTATTTCTACAGCTTCTTATTCTTATTATATTGTATAAACTTTCACGTCGCCGAATATTATTTTGTGCTGCTACAGTAACCTAATTTCCCTGTCGATACCACCATTTCATCTCATGTCATATTAGGTACTCCACTCGTGGTTTTGATGCTGTAACGTCGATGCATCAACGCGATATTGTAACCCCTAGTTTTATTAAGCACAGGCGGAGCACTCTACCGGACTCTAGGGGTAATAATACTCTCCTCCAATCAAAAGCACACCTTCCATCTGGCATCAAGATGAGCTGGTTTCAGACAAAGCATCTCAAAGAAGCTTATTTATTACTGAGGTTGAGATACATGCAACTGGCACTGCAGGTATAGAATCGTTGATGATGTGGCAGCCAGCAGAGCATCTGAGAAGCTTTTTTTGTTATTAAATTTTAAGGGGCAGTTTGGTCAATGCAGCCATGCCATCTGAGGACGTGCAACACAAGAGGAACAAAAAGTTTATAGTTTATACGTCAAAGTTGTGTGCTTCTTGTTATTCCGCCTAGATTTTCTTATGTGCGTATGTGGTAGAGAACAGCAGGCACAAGATGGCTTATGAAGTTGGAATGATTAAACTGTTAGCAAACAATTGCTTATGTCCACATCCAGCAGATTGATTTCTCTTTCTGTTATAAAAAGACTAAAGCTAAAAGTAGGTAAAAGTAAAAGCTCCATAGAGTGAACTTACCGCCGCTTTGGCTTCTGCCTGCTTGGCTTTTTTCAGGCGCGCCTTGCATATGTCAAGATCCAGCCGTCGATTCTCCAGAAGTCGCCTCTCTTTCTGCGGAGGACAGGAAGGGATCAATCAGAAACCGGGGATTTGCTGCTGGGAACAAACTTCGCAAAACACTTCTATTAAACAGCTTCTATTCAGACAAAAGCAAAGTGAAGCAACCAGCTCCGATACGAACCCAGCACTAACTCTGTTTTAGTGTCAATGAGTGTCCATGGCAACATACTTCTCCTCACTTGGGTGGCGTTAATATGAAGACAATGTCTTAAAGCACCAAGGACTTACAGTATCGTAGTGAGTAAGAAAGTAAATCAGTTAGTTAGTCTTACTGATATAGTCCTCCAGTCTCCTTCCAGGAAGTTGCGTAGAGGAGTGAGGAAGGTGACGGATGAGGTTTGGAGGAGCTCGCGCTCGGCTCCTCCCAGTCTCTTCTGGTACTCTCCCACTGTGATCAGAGTACTGCCTACAAAATACACACATGCACACACGTATTACACATTATGTCACATCTGACTGTCCGGAATATGCAGTATTCATATGAATACTATGGATGCCTCGAAGGCATCCGTGTTGAAATTACAAAAATTCAGAGGTGCATGACAAACCACCGCGACATCTTGCAGAGCACACCAGCGCATGCTGCGATGACGTAATTTTCTGGCGCGCCGTCTTCACTATGGCGAGCATAAACCAAGCCTTAGGCATGCAGTTATTCAATTAAAAATTGTACAAAGTCTGCACTGGTCTGAAGTCAGACTGTCTAAGATTAAACGGGACATTTTCAGGTTCATGCTTGTATTTTGGGTTTCTACTAGAACATGTTTACATGCTGTAATGTTCAAAAAACACATTATTGTTCTCATACTGTCTGAATATACCTGTATTCATCCTCTGTCTGAAATGCTCCGTTTTAGCGCATTTTAACGGAAAGCAACGGAATTGCGTTGCTAGGAAACAGTTTGGGTCGTTGTTTACTTCCTGTCAGCTGATGTTATTTACATACACTGCAACAGGAAATAAAGTGGGACACATTTAGAATTTTATGTTTAAAACCGTGTAATGATCTATATATTGTATATTTGTGACATCACAAATGGACAGAAATCCTAACGGCTTGTTTAAAAACGCACAGTTTTCTGAAAACGAGTTGTGTGTATTTCTCTGTATATTGAGCATTTCGATACTTTCACAGTATTTATATAGCACTAAAACCTGCTTTATAATATAAAAGATATGAAAATCTCACTTTTTACAATATGGGACCTTTAAAATTGAAGAAAATTAGATATACTGTAGAGGTTTACAGGAAATTTCATACTATTTGGCATTTTTGGCCTTTGTTTGGAGGCTGACAGCATGACAATGTAACCAATTTCTCTGTCGTTTCAATTTATTTGTGTTATTTATTTTCCTGTTGCGGATGTCTGGATATGTTTAATGGACATATGTGTATGTCAGAGCATCTGTGAGTTTTAAACTCTGGACTGATCTGTCGACTATTTCATTATTATTGCTAATAAAAAGGAAGGTGCTTCAGGGAAGCCTCCCCAGCCATCTTCATGAGTACTTCATGAGTACAAAGCGGACAACGTGCTCAAAGTCTCATCAGTTTCAGTAACAGCACCACTGACCGTATGGCGTCCCTGGACCAAACTCATTGGCAGCTTCCAGCATGTACTGGCCCAGCAGCTCTGGGTTAGTCGTCCTGGAGGGAAGCTTCTTATCCAGCTTGTCATAGATGAACTCCTCTATTCGAGCACCTGGATAACAGGTTATAAAGACATCATTGTGAAACTGTAAAGTAATAATAATAATAATAATAAACTGTATTTGTATAGCTTCTTTCATACAAGAAATGCAGCGCAAAATGCTTGACAATAAAAGACATTACATGCACTGAGTGCCTCATATGAAAATGAAATAAAAACATATTAAAATCATTAAGATGGAAAATAAAACCAGAAAAAAACATTATTAAAAAAATGAGAAAATTAGTGACCTAAACAATCCGCTAAACAGCAAACTGTTGGTTCCTCACTCTACATCAGAGTGATATCATCTATATCATCTGTACTCATTATGTACAATGACTTCACACAGTCTTTCCTTACACAACACCCGGGGAAATGGTCGTGTTTAGAAGGTAACCCAGGCTACCCAAGGTTAGGCATTAACCTTGAATAGTTAAGGTTAGGATAGGTCGTTGGGCAACGAGTCTCGCAAAAGGAAGTGGTCACTGCAAGCTGCAGTTATTTCAATTAAATAGCAAACACATGACCAACATGCTGCACTGTTAATGCACTGTATAATGATGTAATGTATTTTGTCATTCCTATTGTTGCTGCCGTGATTCAATTTTGTCTTTTTATGTGTTGGATGCTGCTATTTGACCCCGTCTTGGCTAGGTCTTACTTGTAAGAGAGGTTTTAATCTCAATGTGAAATAAAAATAAAGGTTATGAAAATGTTGCTTTTTCAAGCATTTTCACAACATGTGGGCTACCTTCTAGACACACAACCCTAAGAAATGACTTACCAGTGTGGTCAACTGGAGCATGAGAGGGTTAGAAAATACACAGATCAAGAGTTAGACATTACTACCGAGGTCCGTTCTATTATTCTATCCACTCTAAGTCTATTACAGATTAATGAGAATCTCTTAGTGTGATATTAAAAGTTGCTTGGTGACAAAATTCACGTCTTACTTGGGTTGGGCTGCAGGAGCACCTCGGTTTGTCTTAAGATCTTTTCGGTCCAGTTCTTGGTGGAGTCGGCCCGAGTGATCAGGTTCTCTAAGTGGGGATCCAGCTCCGTCTTCTCAGCCTGGCCAAGCTTCTCCTCTGTGAACTGGGAGACAAAGTTTAGGATCCTGAGTGGACATCGCAGGAACAACAACAAGATATACACACAAAAAGTATCTAATAAGAGAATAAAAGTATATATACATATAGATGATAGATGATAGATGATAGATGATAGATGATAGATGATAGATGATAGATGCCACCGTGACTGATAGTAAACTGAGAAAAACAATGTACAGACTTCGTGGACACAGCCTGGCCATAGAAACAGGCTGTCACAGGCGGAACAGACGACCCAGAGAGGCCACATTGTCATACAAGAGAGGTGAAGACAGAATCTCACTTCTTACTGTGCTGTGAAAAATATAAGGATGTGAGAGATGTTTTCTTTGAAAAAATAAACAACATATATCCTGAGAAAATACCATACTTATGTGGGGAGAAAAATCAATGTGCAATATTAGCTGCAAAATGTGTTGACAGTTGCCGTACAATAAGAGGTGCTACAAGCTCCGAACATGTTTCTGATTGACTACATCTGTTAAAGAATGTATATTTAAAATGTATTTGCTATATTGTGATTGTAATTATTTTGTGTTTTTTTTTGTGATTGTGATTATTTTGTGATTATTTCTTGTGAAATGTAATTATTCATTAATATGTAATTTAGCTTTGGCAATTATGTAACTTGAACATTCATTCCAATAAAGCTTATTTGAATTTGAATTTGAATTTGATGGATGGATGGATGGATGGATGGATGGATAGATAGATATAGATAGATAGATAGATAGATAGATAGATAGATAGATAGATAGATAGATTGGCATGTCTGACTGACAGAAGGCAGCAGCCAGCTGGATTTGAAAGACACACAGATGGAGGAGAAATTCACCATAGCTGTGATATAACAGCAGGCAAAACCTCGGAGAGACAACAGCTTTGTGGTACGACGTCAACATGTGACATCTTCTCAGTTTTTCAATAAAAATAATTCAGAGGGGACGATCGGAGAGACAGTCAATCCGAGGCTTGATTACCACCAGGCCCCTGCAGCACAGATCCCAAAGGCCCCCAGGTTCACTGAGGGCTCATTAGTTTGTGGGAATTTGATTAACCTTTTACCACCTGTCCAGCCCATCGGACACTAGCACTTAACTTACTGCCAGTACTATGAAACGTTACATCAATATGAACATGTAATATGTGTATAAACAGATTGTATGCTTGTCTTTTCTGTCATTGTGGTCATTTAAAAAAAAGAAAGAATGCCCTTTGTGTAGGGCTGCATAATTAATCGAATACAATAGTTTTATAAAAATCATATTAGCTCCAATTCACTGCTGCTTTAATTTAAAGGTCCCATATCGTGCTCATTTTCAGGTTCATACTTGTATTTTGTGTTTCTAATAGAACATGTTTACATGTTGCAATGTTCCAAAAAATCTTTATTTTCCTCATACTGTTTGCCTGAATATACCTGTATTTACCCTAAGTCTGAAACGCTCCGTTTTAGTGCATTTCAACGGAATTGCGTTGCTAGGCAACAGCTTGGGTCCATGTTTACTTCCTGTCAGCTGATGTTTGGGATGTGGGACACATTTAGAACGTTTATGTTTAAAACCGTGTAATGGTCTTAATATATTGTATATTTGTGACATCACAAATGGACAGAAATCCTAACGTCTTGTTTCAAACCTGTGTTTAATTCTCCGTATATTGATCGTTTTGATAGTTTAACAGTATTTATATAGCAAATTGAAAATTTTACTTTTTACAATATGGGACCTTTAAATTGAAGAAAATTAGATATACTGTCAGAGGTTCTACTAGGACATTTCATAATATTTGGCATTTTTCGGCCTTTGTTAAGGACATGGAAGCTGACAGCATGACAATGTAACCAATTTCTCTGTCTTTTCAATTTATTTGTGTTATTTATTTTTAATTAATATGGGACCTTTAACACTATAAATACAAACACACCACCTTTAACCCTATAATATTCCAGTGTGAGTATTATAGGACTACTATAGAAGATGCATAGCCCAAGTATAATAATAATATAGCAATAAAACTGATTATTATGACTGGTTATGTTTAAAGAAATAATGAAATAAATAGGAATAAGTTGCAAGACTATTGCTCCCTATACAGACAGCAGCTCCTCTCTGCTGCTGCTGCTGTCACATGGCTGACACACACTCGATCACAGCCATCAATAATGGATCGAGGCTTTGCAAACCTTCATCGGCTTACATCTCTGGTCGTGCTCATCATCCAAATACACGACAGTTTGTATTTAAAACACAACAATCTGCTTTGAGGATGATGAATAAATCGTGCACAATGGCCCACAGCTAACTAACAGTGATGTTGCATGCACGCAGGATGCAGTTTCACAGTATAACGGTGGATAAACCCTCATATTATTATATATATAGTGTTTTTTTACCTGCACAGCTCGGGTGAAGAAGACTCCTGCACCTGAAGCCAGTTTCTTGACGTTGAAATCCATGATGTGAACCGTGCTGAGCATTCAGGCAGGGCTGGTGTTGTTTCCCTGCTGAAGGGAAGTCTCCTCCGGATCAGCTGAGATGATGATGGTGATGATGATGTAGCAGCAGCAGACAGACGCAGGACTGAATGACTGGAGCTTTAATCCGCTTCATGGAGGATCGGTGATCTGCTGTCCGCCCTGCGTTTAAAGAGACCAGAGCAGCAGCAGGAGGAGAGTCACGACTCCATCCAGGCTGCCTGCAGCAGGTACAGCATGGACAGCATGTACAGTATGGACATGTACCTCCAATATGACCTCTATACTCAGGGTTTTTAATTGCTCTGTTCGACATAATATACTATGACTTTTTTTTTTATTTACTATACTGTGACTTTTTTCTACTCTTTTTTTCGAAATACTATTATATAACTTTAAAAAAAATAAAAAAAATAATATATGACTTGTTTTTTTAAATTACCATAGTGTTACTTTTTTCTACTCTTTTTTTTCTCGACATACTATACTATAACGTTTTTTTTTAAATACCATACTATGATTTTTTTTTACTTACTATACTGTGACTTTTTTCTACATACTATAATATGACTTTTTTTCGATGTACCATACTATGTTTTTTTATGACTTTTTTTCGTCATACTATTCTATAACAGGTTTTTTAAAATACTATACTATGATTATTTGTTTTTACTTACTATAGTGTGACTTTTTTCTATTCTTTTTTTCGACATACTATTCTATAACATTTTTTTGAAATACAATACTATGATTTTTTTTACTTACTATACTGTAACTTTTTTCTCTTTTTTTACTATGTTTTTTTTATGACTTTTTTGACATAATATACTATGACTTTTTTTTACATACTATTCTATAACGTTTTTTTAAAATACTATACTATGATTTTTTTTACTTACTATAATGTGACTTTTTTCTACTCTTTTTTTCGACATACTATAATATTACTTTTTTTCGACGTACCATATTATGTTTTTTATGACTTTTTTGACATACTTTACTATGACCTTTTTTCGAAATACTATTCTATAACTTTTTTTTTTTTTTTTTTTAAATA
>CAKAKR010061644.1:3512-26966 GCA_916700685.1 Adelosebastes latens | reverse complement strand
ACACACACACACACACACACTGGCCCTGCTTTTCATTTGTCCACTACAGTGCCATCTAATGATGCCAAAGAAAAGAAATTAGTCGACCATTGCACGCTCCCTTTGACCGAGTCATTAAGGTGGCCAGTGTGGAGCTAAAGCGGAGCCCTGTGAAGCTCACTGTGACACACAGACTTGCATTCCTCTGTTTGTTATTTAGATCCTTATTTACACTTGTTGTCAGAGACAGCCTGGAAGCACAGCAGTGGCTTCCTCCATAGGCTGGATAACAATGAGCTGTAGGGAGCAGCCCAGCGAGGCATTTAGCCCGGCCCTGCCCCGTCTCCAGAATGAAGGGGAGAGGGAAGTTTACTGCCCGTGAATCAGAGACTTTCACTCCCCAACACACCGAGCCTTCCCGTCCCGCTGATCTCTGCCCGACAGCTCGGTCGATCATACTGTCAGGTGCAAGAGACCGCAGTTTGATTTCAGCTCTGAAATATACCTTCAAGTCTTGAAGCGAGTCCAAAAATCAGAGATAGAGCATAACTCTAAGAATGAGTCATTCTTCTCATCTGCTCTACTTTATACTTTACAGAAAAGAAAGATGGATGCAGCAAGCAAGTGATGTTCATTTGTGGTTCTTAAAGTGCTGCCCTGGCTCTTTCATCATATTTCATCACTCTGCGAGTTAGCTAATGAATTTAATGACCCAAAAAAAGAAATAGAAAATGAGAGGAACACCACTTTTTCAATGCATCATCACAAAAAAAAACGGCCACACAAACTAGGGCTTCTTTGCACACAATTTTGGGAAACTCAACGCTATATGAAGATATGATATCAACTATTTGGGGAAAGCAAGACACTGCCGAGTTAAATCGACACTTTACTTAATGGAAAAATAGTATGTGGCATATTTCATTACTTTAATTACAAGAAAAAAGTAATTGATAAATTAATTGTAGCTAGAGGACCCACAGAACCTTGAAAGCTTGTTTAATGACAGCACCTTACATCATTCATAAAGAACCCCATTTCCCAAGAGTATTGGCGACTCTTATCATTTAGATTAATGAAGTGTATGATAAGAGTACACAAAAATCACAGTTTAAAACGAGCCTTGTATGGGTGTGTGCGCCCATTGTAACCTTTTTGTTTGGCGACTTCCTGAGAAGACAAGCAGTGTGTTCGGAGGTATCAGCAGCTGTGTGCTACGTGCCTCTGATCCAGGCAGCTATTGACTTCCTGAGATTTGAATTAATTACTTGCTTCACAAGAGAAACTGGATTGCAGTGGAACCCCCTAAGAAGTCCACTCATTCTTAGGAAACTGCCCCATGGACTTGCAGATGGTTTCACTGAGATGTGCTTTCCCATAGAGAACAATTATACAGGGGATTGTGGCGCTGGCATAAACCTGGAGCACACAGTCTCCATTCTGAACATTTCAAAACAGCCATAGGGGAGGTTTGTGACTTAACATAAATTAGACCACCAGGGAATGGGGAGATCTGAAGTGGCGGAAGGGCAATATTACAGATAAATGCGCTGTGCTGAGAGCTCCTGCACCACAGAAGAAACAGAAAATTACACTGTGACACATTGGAATCAGATAATAACCACATTAAAGCCCTTTTAATGTTTGGCAAACGTGATCGCTGCAACCTTTTCTGCAAATGTAACTCGATGCTGGTTTTGCCAATTCCTCCTCATGTGTGTTTTCAATCCAACAATGGCGAGAGCAATTAATGACATGAAGAAAACAATTACAGTTGATACTTTTGGCGGTGTGTTAGTCTGAAAGGGATTAAGTTGCTGCTTGCGTTTGTATTCTTGCTTACTTTCAATTGGCTCGAAGCCCTGTGTTTGGTCTTGTCAGTGCCAGCGGCCCCAGTGAAGAGTACACTTCAGCTGTGATGAAGGATCCTGGAACGCAGAGGTTACCAGTGGCTGCTAATTAACCTCACATTGTGTTCGCTAACAAAGAAACAAAGGAACAAAGTGCAATTTCAATGCAGGAGATTATCACAATCACAATGAGCGTAGTGCTGGATCATGCACTTGATAGGGATTTTCACACTGGCCACGACAACATGAGATTGGATCAAAGACAGATGAAGTTACATTAACAAAACAATGCAGCCTTGTTATGCAATGACAAGCAGCCATCTGGGCCTCCTCTGGTTTAGGAGAAGCCTCCGAGTGTGCAGCTACACCAGAATCTTCCTCTGCTGCAACTTCTGCAAGATTGCATTTGATTGTGAGAACTTTTATTGCGGCTTTGTTCTGTCAGAGAGGAGGTAGCATCCTTCCTCAAACACATCAAGACAAAGAGGAAACGGGCTGTGTGCTCTTCGCTGGTTATTGTTGCTTCTGTTTCTGTCCCACTGGCTGAATGGCAATTACTGCTGACTTCCTATCCAGCGCAGAGTCTGGGACTGCTGAGGGTGCCCTGACCCTACGGTATCCAGAGGGGAGAGACAGGAGCTGTCAAATCTCACACCTCTCTCCCTGCTCCCGTGGGGAGTGCTCCTCCAGCTGCTGCCCCCACGGGGCTCGCTGCACACTCCCACTAATCAGCTCCATCTCATCTCTGGGAGGAACTAGCCCCAAGTGGATGTAGGCCCTTTTCTCACCTCTGCTACCTAGCGCACCTTTGAAGTCCTGCGCAAGTGTTAGTTTATGGCTGGAGATGGTACGATAAGATCCCAAGGAAAGGTGATAAATTAGCTTTTCGTCCCACATTTAAAAGGGAGAAATAGCAGGCTGCTAGAAAATCCACAGAATCTGTTACAGATCTAACACCTAACAGCTAAAGCACTCGAGAAGCAAAACATTGTGGTGTCAAATCTGTTAAGTACCTTCATTAAAGCAGCTTGTTTGTATTTAGTTTGCTTCCCACACCGAGGTTCTGCATGAACAAGCATTTGGTCAAACTGTAGCTGTGGGGTAAGTAAGTATATTAGGATAAATATATTATCTAATATGCTGCTAGTGCAACAGATATCTACTACAGGACGTGCTGGGACAGAGCACCCACCTTTTGCTCTCAGAACACACCCTTCACAGGCATGCCAATTTAAACACTGGGATAATGATGGACTTAGCAGCAATTAACACGATAGAATTAGGTACCATCGGCCACGTGGAAGAGACAATAAAAGAGTCCAAAACTACTAATTTTAATCCCACTTTTACTATGAAATGAAGAAGACATGTGAGTCAGATTTAATGGCTGGAGGTTGACAGGGCTGGAGCCTGAAGTTTGATGAACGAGTTTCTGTCTCACCTTGTCTCAACCCGCCCAACACTTGCACACATTCAGGAGCCAATAACATGAGATCCATCTATGTACACTTGTACAGAGACGGAGACATGTTGCATCACATACTGTAAACTGAAAAACATGTCAGTGACTGTCACTGCGCTGTAAAACCAGTGTCCTACCGAGTGAATATGACATTTAATGCTATTAGTTTTATCACTCGGAGGGCTTTACAATCTGTACAACATATGGTGCTCTCTATCCAAAGATAATCTATTCAGATTGGGAAAACTCCACAGAAACAGTTAACACAAGGGGGAAAAAAAGGAATAAGAGCAACAGAAGAGGGATTACTGTTTGCAAAATGTATTTCCACTTAACATTTTAAAGAATTCCAATGTTTTTCTGCATGTGAAATGTTTATCTACAAACTTGTTTTTCTGCTGACAATGTCAGAGTAGGAACTCTTTCATTTGCACCCCGCCTGCGACAATATGCATCCTTATCTTGAATAACAATTATCACCCCATTTCCTGGAACCATTAGATCTTCTTTACGACACTACCACTTCCATCTGAGAACTTAAATGTTCCTGTCTGCAGCTCGAGAATATGTTGAAAAAGCAATTCTTAAAAAATATACTTTCACTCGTTTTTGTGCTGAGCTGGAGCGTGAACTTTAAGTTTATGACATAAAAAAAGTTTGATCACAGTCTAAATCTACGGCCTGCTGTAACTTCCACGCAGCCACTGTCTGCTGCAGCTCAGTGGAATTTCGCCGCTGCCACCCGCTGACATAATTTGTTTCACAGTCACCACCCAGCAGCATGAATCAGATGTTGACACTCTAATTTCATGCACACATGGGTGTTTGGCTGAGCCAGCCTTGAGTGCTGCTACATCCCCCTCCAGCTGCCCACTATACCTGACCTTTGCCCTCCGACACAGCCATGTAATGTATTTAACCTAGGAGTCACACATTATGACTGATGATTTAACCATATACTCTCATAATGATGATGTGCACCGTGAGGAGTTCACTTAGAATATTATTCCCATTGTGATATCAAATAAAACAGATGGATGACCTCTGACAAGATCTTATGAATGGCACGTTTTAGTACGAGCACATAGTGTCCGATTTATAAAAACAGTTTTAAAAGAATGATAGTATCTCAGAAAGTAAGGATTTTCACTCAGTAGCTCCTTTCTCAGCCGTCAGGAGAGCACCACGCTACTCTATGTACCACTAAAATAAATCTGTTTACCATGGTCCACAGCTCCATCTGAAAATATTTGTTTTACTTTGTTGTTTTTATAAAAAAAACTATGTACTTACAAGAAATAATAATATATAGCCACTAGCCATGTTTCAAAATGTCAAAAGGCTTGTCAAGGATTGACACATTTGCAGAACATAATTAATGCAAGTTTTGTCTATCACTGATTATTATTTTGCTTCTTCTAAAAGTCAGTGCTGACAGTCTGTCTGCGGTGGGAGAGGAGAGGAGCGGAGCTATACCTGGTGGTGTTTGTCCACGTCCTCATTCTGTCAGCTCAAAGAGCCAGCATAAAACTATTTTTCAACACTATAGTGACCGGATCACCGTGAACATATTCCCAATATCTCTCCTTCACAACAAACCTGACAGCTTCTCTTATGAGTGAGCATAAATCCACAAGATAAACTCATAAACAAATAAGTTGTTTGTGTGCAGTGGAAGCCAGATAACGGCCAGCAGTTTTTATGAAACACTTGCTTCCTCTTGACAAATATCCAAACAATAAACACATAGTAAATAACAGCACCCTGTCCGTATCAGCTCCCTACTTGAGGTTAAGTTGAGTTTATTGCGGAGGCCACTGCCTGCATGCATTAAGTAAATCATAAATTATACATGCTAATTACCTTGGGCCTCCACTTTAATGAATTATTTTAATTAAACTACAACATTGGGGTTTTGCATGTGGGTCTATATTTCATCCCCTGCCTAAGATGACCTTCTTCTTTGTCTAAGTGGAACATAGTTGAGAGAACAAGGACAATGCTGACTTGGATTATACAACTGAGTTCATACTGATGCTACGGAAAATATGGAAAACATCATCTGTATAATAGGCTGAAATAGCAAGAAACTGATTTTATTTGTCATGGGAAAGAAATGAGGAAAAATCTGTGATCATGTTTGCAGATAAAAAATGATTTTAGTGTCAGAAACAGTTATTGTTTAAAGGTTTTATTCATAATTTAAAAAAAAAATGTTTTCCAGACTATTTGCTTCTGTTTCATGGCTGTCAGGTGTCAGGTGAGTTTCCTATAGTGAGGTTTTAGTATGTGTTTCCTCTCTTTCCCACCTGTAACCTGTGGTTTCACACTTTCTCTCTCAGGGGTTAAATTCATCAGCACATTTGGACATTTTTTGTGTAGGAAAAGCTGAAGGTATTTATTTATTAGTAATGAACTGAGTGCCAGCCAAACAACGCCCTTCATACTATTTATATGCAACATTTCCACAGAACTTCCACGTGTTAAAACATAATTATAGGATGACAGGATGTTGTAATTTGAGTATTGCATTCTGCTCCATAATAGCACATACTACATCAAATGAACACTTTTGGTTATTTCACATTATTATTATTATTATTATTATTCACATTCTGGGAAAAGAATGACTTCTTATTCACAAAAACTTCTTTTCAGACATTCATCTATATGTATATTACATTAACATTTTATTTATAACAGTGCAATACACACCAAATAAGACAAAGTTACACTGAAATCCAGATTGATAGAAAAAAAAAATTGCACAAGTATAAATGTATAGTAAATATATGTTGTTGTTACAGTTGCTGGATTTCATAGCTTTTTAAAATAAGTCCCATAATGTGGTTTAAATGTAATTGTAATGACCAGCAAGAAAAATTAAAATCTGATTCAAAATTAAAGCTTGTAATCTGCCGTTGCAGTTTCAATACATTTAATCATCCAGAGTCAGAATTAATGTTACACACACAAATGCACAAAGTGGGGAGAAAGAAAGAAGAAGAAGAAAAAAAAAAAAAACTAACACTGTTGTCCAAACAGTCCATGGGGGAGGGGTGGATTTAAATTCCAAAAGGGTCTTGCAGCTCGTTTCCTAGTTCCCCAGTCAGCAATGTGTTTGTGAAAAAATCAGTCTTTTTGTCTCGCTGAAAAAAGGCTAAATCTACATTGGTGGCCCAGTCTAAGTTTGCTATTCTTTACACTTTCAATTCAAGTGAATGAGGGAGAATGAAGTGGCCCGAGACCCTTTTATTTGATCTACTCGATTGCATAAAGTGACGGAATTCTAATGT
Source organism: Adelosebastes latens (assembly GCA_916700685.1). Classification (NCBI taxonomy): domain Eukaryota; kingdom Metazoa; phylum Chordata; class Actinopteri; order Perciformes; family Sebastidae; genus Adelosebastes; species Adelosebastes latens. The sequence continues at coordinate 20,379 of CAKAKR010061644.1, read as the reverse complement.
ATTTGTTTAATACCCCGAAATAGGCTGTTGCTTTCTATAGGGGAGCCACATAAAGCGCGTTATTTATTTATTTTTTTTAATCCTGAAAACAAATCGGATAAAAGAATGAAAAATATATTTGGATATTTCTCCATTTGTATTTATAAACCTGTTGAATAAAATCCAACCGCATAGGAAAACATTATAAGGTCGAAAAAAAATCAGCATGACTCATTTAATTGCCCCTCTATGACATTTTTTAAGTCGAAAATATGCAACAACATTAATTCGGACACTGTGTGCAGCTTTTTCTAAATGTTTATTGTTGGGCTTAATTGTGTTTCGCCTACAGCTTGATGAATGAGCCCAGTTGTCTGCGCTGTGACCATGGCATCGCAACTCCATGCATCCTAATCGACTCCACGATTCATTTCTCTCTCCACTGCTTCTCTGCAACTCTCACACTCTGAAATCATACAGGTCTGGATACAACACAAATCAAAGTATTATTATTATTATTATTATTATTATTATAATTATATAATATTATAGTTGTATGAAAATTTCAAGTGATAAATATTTTCTGCCAATGCAATAACTGTGTTCTCTGATACCTATTATTATTATTATTAATAATAATAATAATAATAATAATAATAATAATGATAAAAATAATAATAATGATGATGATAATGATAATAATAATAATAATATGTGACATCTTCTTAGATTAAATCTTCAGAAACATTTTTGATTGTTTACTTCACTTTTAATGAGAAAATATTTCGATGACCAGTTTTTTTTTCCAATTCATTGCAGACTGTTTGCACACTTTTCAAAAGCACGCATGCTTGCAAAAAATAAACAAACAAAACAACAACAATAACAACAATAACAACAGCACCAACACAAATTTTTTAGAATGCATGCTTTTACCTAAAAAAAAAAAAAAAAAAAAAAAAAAGTACAAATTTACAGCATCTGATACACATGGTCACCACAGCCTTTTTAAATTAAATGCTTCACAGAACATTTTCTGGAAAATAGATATCTAAAACATAAAACTAAAAAGTGCATTTTACAACATTTCAGTATCAGTATTATTTGCAATATTCACATCTTGCATTTTGAGGACGTCTCATAATACTTTTCCATTTTGAAAAGATTTAATTTTGCTTTCTTTTTTTTCTTTTTTACAGGGATGGTAAGAACAAATCTAAAATCCTATTCCTATTTGGTATACCCTTACCCATCATTCCAGTATTAAAAAAAGCAAAGAAAAACAGAGCCTCGCAATTTTTCATTGACATTACAGTGGTCAACACAGAAACGGTGCAAAAGTTTTGCTATTTGATAAAACTGAAAAACTGGAATTGCAAGCACTGAAAATCAGAGTTGATGGTGCCAAAAAGAAAAAAACTGGATCCCCCCATCAGTGGCTCCACTTTTCAACACTCACATTTCACAATAAACTGAAAAATATAACTATCAAATAATTTATATTCTCAAGAGCAAATAACTTCTTCTGTGCGATTCTGTGCTGGACTTCTATATGACACAATTATTTTTAAAGCGACACATTCAACACATTAATACACAAATAAATTCGATATGCAACAACTTGCAACTCGCCTTGATAGTTATTTCGACGACAGAAAATATAAACTTTGGGATTGGTAAAGGCAGGGCTGGACTGGGACAAAAAATCATCACTGGCATTTTGGCCCAGTTATCTGTGCTGTGTGTACCACGTTTTGTTCGAGGAAATCCCTTCAAATGTGGTTGTTTTGCATACTCGCCAAACTTGAGACCTCAAAAAATAGGGATGATTTCAAAACCAAAAGCTGGGGGTCTGAAAAATTAGAGTTTCAGAGACTTTTGTTTCCTGAATTCTGGTGACTTTAAAACAATTAAAAAAATAACACAATAATAAGTACACTGCAACAGCATTTTTATGTTAAAACTTCTAATTTTACCTTTAAAATCTTAGGAAAGAAAACTGAATAATTTGCCCTCTCTGGCATAAACTTTGCATGTTAATATCTATAGCATCATCTAATATTCATCAGTTATAATTCATTGCCCCTGCTGTCCTGTCTCTTTTGTTTAGGATTATACATGCTGTACAGGGCCAGAAACAGGTTAAAAAAAAAGTAAATTTGATATAAATTGGGAGAAATACGAATTGTGACCCAGAGCATCATCTAATATTCATCAGTTATAATTCATTGTTTTTTGCCCTGATGTCCTTTTTTTTAGGGATTATACATGCTGTACAGTGCCAGAAACAGGTTAAAAAAAAAGAAAATTGATATAAATTGGGAGAAATTGTGACCCAGAGAGGGAAACCAAGGAGAGGGCGATAAAAAAAAACGTGAGTCACACAACACAGAGCACAGAGCGATTGGGCCAGCAACGTGTCAATTAAGGAAAAGAAATGGGCCTATTTACCTGTTTTATGGGCCAAAAAAAAGAAAAAAAAAAGACATACATTGGCCCAAAGGGACGTCTGTATGCACAGATGGCCAGTCCAGCCCTGCAAAGGTAAAGGTAAAGTTTACTGGAGGAAAATAGTTGATCTTGGTCAGTGCACAGCCACAGACTGCTGCTGCTGCTGCAGTGTGGAGGCGCTCGTCAGAGTGTCGCTCGGAGTCGCAGGGCTGCTTTGGCTCGTCGCTGTCTGTGGCGACGTCGGGCTCAGAGACTGCGGAGAGTTTGATGAGAGAAACGCGGGGATGTGTGGAGGTAAAGCGGAGGAGAAACCAGCCATGGAGGTCGGTGTTGGCTTGATTGGCACTGGTATAGCCGGTAAAGACTGTCCACCATGGCACAGAGACTTTATGGGCACTCCATACGCACTGTAGTCGGAGATTGGTGCCACAGAGTCAATCATGCTGGTGTTGTACATGTGTGGCCATGCTGTCGTCAGCTGGTTGTGCAGAGGATAACCTGCAGACATGGACTGCATGGTGGAGAATGCGAGACTCCCTGGCACTTTATACTCTCTTGCGATGATGTTCTCGATGGCAAAAGGATGCTTAAACGTGGAGGATTGAGACACTCCCAGGTTGTACGTGGACATCTGTGGAAGATGAGTCCCTGTTGAGGCTGCAAGTGCGCTCAGCCTCAGCTTGGCTTGCTGCTGCAGGTAATGCTGTGCAGCATCCTGCGACTGTTTGCTCGGTGCCAAGTGGTGATCGGATTGAGTCAACAGCTTGAATCTCTTGCGACGTCTCAAGAAACTTCCATTCTCAAACATGTCTCCACAGCTCGGGTGCAGAGCCCAGAAGCTGCCTTTACCTGGCTGATCTGGACGTCTGGGGATTTTGATGAAGCAGTCGTTGAAGGATAGGTTGTGTCGCAGGGAGTTCTGCCATCGTTGAGTGTTTTCCCTATAATAAGGGAATCGATCCATGATGAACTTGTAGATTTCACTGAGAGGCAGCATCTTCTCTGGGCAGCTCTGGATGGCCATGGCTGTGAGGGAGATGTAGGAGTATGGAGGTTTCTGGTCGCTGTATGTGTTTCTCCCTGGGCGAGGCATCCTGGAGGTTTTTCAGAAAAAAGCAATAATAAAAAAAGTAGTCTCCCTTTTAATTCCTATGCGAAAAGTTGCCACTCTTCATGAGAAACAACCGCTGCTGAGGAAAGTTTCAATGCTGGAGTTGCGTCGTGCGTAAAAGCAGCCAGTTTGCGCGCCTCTCTGCAGTAAGTGTGCAGGACGGTGCACATTTATGGAGTGACTTGCTTGCTGTAAGTCTTTTTCTTTGCAAAGTAAGTCAGCTTGCAGAGCTGAATAGACTTCATTTGGCGTCCCTGGATCTGGATATAAGACGACGAGCTAAGTGGATGCCTCCTCCATGGCCCTTCCTCTCTAACCATCTGATAGTTTTATGTAGTGACATGAGCAGAAAAGACCCCTGTAGAGGCGCGCTCCATTAATGTGCCACCTCTTTTTGCTTATCACATGACAATTGCCATGGGAGGGGAGGGGAGGGCGGGGGTTTGTGGAGAGGGAGGCAAGGCATAATCTGGTTTCATTTACACCTATTTACATGGACACCTTGGGCCAATGGAAATCATTTCCATTTGAAGACAGAGGAAAGAAAAAAAGGGTGAAAAAGGCTCGGCAACCGGAATTGAACTGCGATGGCACTCAGTGTGTGTGAAGGTATGCGCTAATACTTCTTCAGCAGGACTTTACAGTTTCAATTCACAAAAAAAAATGTGGAATTTTATTGTAATTTAATTATATTTTGTCATAAAATTGGCTTAAGTGATATTGTAAGGCAGATGCATTTTGATGTAAAGGTGGATTTAAAAAATATATATATATATATATATACTCCTGTTTGTGCAGTGATGTCCGTAATGAGTGCAGTTTTCCATAAATTGTAAAAGACAATAACACGTCAAAGACAATTTTTGGAACAGTAATGCAAAACAGCACTTTACTATATGGACATAAATGCACTTTTCTCTGCTGCTAAACACGACTGCAAATTGGGTTGTATATGACTGCAAATTGTATGAAATTGTGTCTTTACTTATTTTATTCTTTTATTGTTATTTTTAGGTATGTTAATTTTAATACTTATTTATTCTATCCTTTTTAATGCACTGACGGGAGCTGCTGGGAGAAACAATATTTCGTTTCCTTCTGTGTATGCAAATACTCAGTGAAATGACAATAAAGTGAATCTTGAATCTTGAATCTAAATTGTTTTATGCAAGCTTCTAACCTTTTTTATGATGTGGATTTGACTGAAAACAGATTTTTTTTACAGATAAACTGTGATTTTGCTCCCCTCCTCCTCCTAATTACAGCCTAATATTGTTTACGAAAATGCCACACAAAAATAATTTGCCATGAGCAAGTTTGTTGATGAGCCCGACTCTATTAGTTTTTCTCAGCTAATTTGGCCCAGAGCTGCTTTGGAGGAAGTAGACGATATGAAAACATCAACACAATGCAAACAAACGCTGTTCAAACTGAAACTTCATGAGGCAATCAGGTCTATTGTGTTTATGTAAAGAAGATTAAAAAAAAGTACTTCAGAAATGCAAATAAACCCTTGAGGATGGTGTGGCGATAAACTGTATAAAATATCCATAAGTCAATTATATGAATGTGAAAAACCAAATGGGGAAGCCTATTTTGAGCTATTGCTATTCAAGCTTTTTTGGCCATGCAGGGCCACCTTTTCCGCTTGGAGGGTTTGCAATGCCAAAGGACCACACACACGCACACGCAGATTTGCTCATAATTTATGCTAATTTCCCCCCATAAATCCACAATGCACCCCATCACCAGTCTGACGGATTACGAAAAGAATCGCATTGCGGGGGGACACCGAGATATTTTCACCCAGAAACCAGGAGCTGCTGGATAAACACTGTTTAACAATCTAAAACCATGACTTAGTACACAAAAAGAAAAGGAAAAAAGGGCTATTTCATAGAAATTATCTAATTATAGTAAATAATTTTATACTTCTTATTCTGAGAGGCTATACTTTATTCTAGGGAAAAAAATATATAATTTGGAAAAGGTCACTTTTTTTGTCTATAGGTTGAAGTTTCTATAATCCAAATCTTCCATCGTGCAATTTCTTGATTTTTTTCCCCTTCATATTCTGAGAGGCTATACATTATTCTAGAAAAAAATATATAAATTGGGAAAAAGTCACATTTTTTTGTGTCTATAGGTTGAAGTTTCTATAATCCAAATCTTCCATCGTGCAATTTCTTGATTTTTTTCCCTTCATATTCTGAGAGGCTATACATTATTCTCGAAAAAAAAATATAAATTGGAAAAAGTCACATTTTTGTGTCTATAGGTTGAAGTTTCTATAGTCCAAATCTTCCATCGTGCAATTTCTTGATTTTTTTTTTTCCTATACAGAGTGCCTTTTTAACACCTGTCATTTCCCATTAATGTTCAGCTGAAAAGGTTTTGTCCAAAAGGAAGTGGCCCAGTCGACCCATCTCCAAACACAGCGCGGATAATGACAACACACTGCCAAGTGCCAAACATCTTCTGACATCCACCTCTATTCATTCATTCATTCCTTTACAAAAAAATAGATATTATTATATTATCTCCCTCAGATTAATATGTCCGTGTACAAAGCAGTCACACTGACTTTGTTATACGTGCATAAAACAAATATGATTGTGAAATGTGATTAATGTGAGCTGTTAAAAAGAGCGCACTGACGCATGCAGAGAATCCTTTGAATGAATTCTGGAATTTTACACTGAATTCGGGAATTTTACGCTGAATTCGGGAATTTTACGCACGATTCTTAATCACACAATTTCCTCTTGAAATGGCTAAATCTTTGTCACTTTGTTCATGTTTGCACTGCAAAACATGCTGCCAAGTATAGTGCAAGTTAACCTGCAACACTCGCATTATAACCAGCCACAGAGGAGCAGTAAGAGTCTTTTTCTCTCTCTCCTCTCACACACAGACGGTGTGGCTTTTTGAGCTTCAGGGTTATGGGATATTGGTAGACCTTTTGTCCCACGTCGAATGCACACACTGAAAAATACCACCATGACTCTGAATCTGAATAGGTTTTTTTTTTAGCTTGCTCCCAAAACTCCCCGAGTTCAAGCAGCAGTAGATCAAGTCTGCACTATGTTTGGTCATTTGTAGAAACACCGAACAAAGGTTGGGATAAGCCAAATTGCATTGCACTTGTGAACCGTGCCTCAGCCTGAAGTATCCTTTATAGCAGGAGAGGGGGGGGACCTCCACCAAGAACAATTTTGTGTGAGCTTTTCACAAAAAAAAGAGGGGAAAACAAAGGGCACTTTCTGAAACATCTTAAAGTAGAGTAGTGAGGCGTGACATTCCCAGGGTGACGAGACACAAAAGCTGAGGTCATGGGGATGAAAAAGAGAATCAAACAGCCACTTTCACACGTCTGCCCTCCTCTGCTGCACCCACCAAGAACACAATAGGAAACAAATGTTGTTAAAAGAGGATCGATGCCATTCATCCCTAAAGCAGCGAATGATAGCCAAACAATATTGTCACAGTGAATCGAGTTGAGATATGCTGCCACCCAGACCTATATGGAGAGAGAGGGGGAAAAAAAAAATAATCTGCCTTTCAGGGAACGATTAAGAGAAATTTAAACCTGATTGTTGTTAACATTTATTCCAAGGGGTGAGCTCAAAAATAATGTTAATTAATAAAACAATTTTTTATATAAGCTTTAATATTTTGGAAATGTATCTACATTTTTTTGGATGCTGAAATATATATTTTTTTGTGGTGATTTTCTTTTTAACTCCTGTGTTTGTTTTATGCATGTCAGTGCCCTAGATGATAGGGTGTAATGTCCTAGACCTCTAACAATTTATCATGATTTATGTTTATTTATTTAGTTTTATTTATTTATCTATTTATTTATATTTATTTTTGTAAATTTTTTTGAGTGCCCTCTGGGTATTGTCATGGGGGTGGGGGGTGGGTGGGATATATATCAGTCCAAACATGTTTGTTCAATGGATTGTCAGAGTTGTATTAACAAAATTCAGAAATAAACTCTGTTTAAAAAAAAAAAAAAAAAAGATTTTATTTAAGCTTTAATATTTTGGAAATGTAGGTCTACTTTTTTTTTTGGATGCTGAATATATATATTTTTTTGTGGTGATTTCTTTTTTTTTTTTTTTTTTCCTTACAGAGCTGGCAGGTTGCTGACTGCAGGCAATGTATATTTAGGCCACTAATCAACCTATAAATAGACAAATCATTGCTAGAGGTGAACAAATTCACATCTTTAAAACAAACATTTATAATCCCACTGAATTGTGAGTGTAAATTACAGCAATTTTCTTTTTTTTTTTTTGTCACGCAGATTATCTCAAGCAGGCCTGTAGATTTTAAAGTTTTTTTTTTTTTTTTATACCTGCAGCCTCTGCGTTCAAACACACGCTCAGTGAAAGCAGGTAGTTTGTTGTCTGCTGTGACTCTCCAACTCAACCAATAGGCCTGAGCTGCTAATTAAGTCCGTGGTGATTTCAGCCCCCAGAGATGTTTTACGGTGCAATTAAGGACGCGCTGATGATGAAGGTATGAATATTCAGCAGAATGACAATTAATTAGCAGACAGAGGGCTCTCACAAGAACCTCCTCAATGGCAAATTTAGCCTATATATATATATGACAGGATATTCACACTATTCAAAGGCCATCTTCACAAAATTATTTTTTGACCCAAAAAAAAGGAAATCTGAATAAAAGCATAATCTCTATGTTCAATATCATATAAATATGGTGAATGTATTTTTTTGTGTTGTTTATTTTATCAAACAGCGGGATTATAGTGCTCGCAGCAGCCCGCCCCATTAGTTTGTTTCTGGGTGACATCAGAGGGAGTACCTGGAAGAAGACCTCAGGGCATTTACAACATATGCTTGGATTATGCTTAATGGTCTAATTACATAAATTAGGCATTCATTATACGGCACATCATCTGTAACAGATATCTCAATTGTACGGAGGCGGGAACATCTAATTCAATTTGTCTGTGAGTAGTTTCATCCAATTAAATACTGAAAGACGTGGAAAAAGGAAGAAATGTTGACCATTATGCCGATATTTATTTATTTATATATATTAATTAATTAATTAATTAATTATCCAAGACACTAAGGATTTTTTTTTTTTTTTTATATGATTTCTTTTATTCTTTTTTTTTGGACTAGTTTTTTCTCAGGCAGCAGTTTCACTCTGTGACCATGAGATGGGGACAGGCTCTGGTCTTATTCTGTAATGGTTGATGATCTATATATCTCTATATATGATCTATATATAATTGCATTTGCCTTAAGTATAATTAATATATCAATATCTATCTATCTATCCATCTATCCATCTATCTATCTATCTATCTATCTATTTATCTATCCATCTATCTATCTATCCATCCATCTATCCATCTATCTATCTATCTGATTTTATAAGTATAATTAAATGAGTCACTGTTATTTTGAGTCAATATGACAATTTTGGACAATATAAAACACATCTATACATCTATCTACTGCATTACTATGAATTTGTATCTGCAGGCGCATGTGAGTGTGCATGTGAAAGCTTGTGTGTGTGTGTGTGTGTGTGTGTGTAGGAGGGGTGTCCCAGTTCATTGACTCCATATGGTGAGAAACAGCAGGACTGATGAGTGTGCTACCTGAGGTCCGTGTTTGTGCTGTCGACTGTAACCAAAACAGAGGCCCCTGACCCACTGCATAATTCATTACAGACAAGACAGTGCCGCTCACACTCTCATTTCATCATTTAGCTTTTGGTGACAGATGACTCCGTAACAACAAATCATCCTATTAAACTGCACATGATACTTAGCCAGCTGACAGATATGAAAGGGAAGGAGCAAAGAGCAAGAAGAAAGTCGCTGCGAAGATAGTGAGACAGGGAAAAAAATGTAAATGGGCAGAAAGATGAGGAGAAAACAGAATAACAATATGACCGAGTCCATTTCAATATTGAGAAGAACACGCAGAAGCCCTCACTACTATATGTATCACCGTATAATGAACTAGTTTCACATGAACACTGATTCTCAGTCACTGTATATATTGTTGAAAATGAGAGAATAATGCAATATTAAGCAATGTGAGATCATAATATATTAACAACAAACTCAACAGAGGAGTGAACTTTCACCGTAAAGCGGAAAGATAAAAGGCCAATTATGCAAAAAAAGAAGGTGTGAATTATCATACTGTAGTTCAATCACATACAAAGAGTTACCTTTCACAGAGGATAAAAAATGAGGTGGAAGGCTTTGAGGTGGATGAATCTGTAGAGCAAGGATCACAGGGTGAAGTAATATTATTGGAGGTATACCAAGTTTAGAGAGGGAGGATTTTAAAGCTCCCTGAACTGTGTTGTGTCATTAAACGCTGATGTACAACACACCCAGATGACAGGTGACATATTAACTGAAGAGCATAAAATGGATCAATATGTGGGGTCACTTTAAGTGAAATTACAACCTCTTTAGGTCAATGTTGTAGGTTTAACCTTTCACCTCTCCTTTTGTGTTTACTATTATCCTTTCATTGTGGAGAAAATGGTGGAAAACTGTTATTAACTTTGACTGTTTGCCCCAAATTAATTACGTTTGTAAAGTATGGGATATAGTGAGGGATGAAAAGCTTTGAACTTTGGGATCAATTCAGAGAAAGTTGACATTGTTGTTTGTTAGACATGTCCTCGGCAACGCCACCAACACGTCTCTCCTTTGGGGGTTAGCGTCTAAGTGAGGCAAATCCTTTTTTTATTGTGAGCTTGTGTGAGGAAGGCACGGTCCTTTGTGTGGCTTATGTTCATCCAGACCTTGGCAGTGATCAGAACACGCTTAACCAACTGGGACCAAATGAGGGGGCATTTTGTTCTGTCTTTCATCTTATACATCAGGGAAATGCCTGGTCTCCAAGGAGGTGGCTAACAGAGCCAAAGACCAGAACAACACAATACACAATAACAATACAGGAGTGTTTACAACACACGTAAACAAAAAACACACGGCTGATGCTGGGGACACCCACGGGGAAGGTAACAGAATGAAAGGACATCACAGGAAATTTTTAATAGAAAAGTTTGCAAACGTAATCCATGTGTGGACGTCCAGTTGTCAAAGCAGAAGCGAGACAAATTCAAACACCTAAATTGTTCTTTCTGACCTACATCTCATCTTATTTTAGAGACAAGGGGCCTGTACTTTGTTTTAATGTCACTTTGTATTTGTATTTTACAAGACAGGACTGCAGCCACCCAAGCAGTGATCAGTCCTTTTTATCCTGGGTGACTACCACAATGACCAATCACCAAGTGCCACTTCTATTGATATATTTTAATTGGTGTGTGATATATGCTGCTGTAAGACTCACATTTGCATTGCTAAGCATAAACAAGCCTCAGTAAATCACAAAGAAGCTTTAAAGAGAAACGCAAACAAGCGATGTTGCATGGTATACGCTTTGCACTGCTCCTTTATGGTTGACCAGCTCAATGTGCCTCCTGCTGAAAGGTAATATGCATGACACATTTCCAGGCACTAATTCATTTGTTTAGTAATAGGGGAGCTAACCTGTGCTGAAAACATGGGTGCAGTGAGGAAAACATAAAGGTCCTGTTAATCCACGGCTAATCAAAAGGGCACTGAAAACAACCCCGCAGAAGGATTTTGCCATATTAATTAAGGTGAGGCTTGAATATTTGTGCGTCTATAAAAGCATGCTCATAAGGAAGGGCACAGTGCCGACTCGGTATTATTATTATTCCAGCAGACTGCTTTGACACTGCCAGTGTGAGAATGCAACCCCTAGCTGGCGGCCAAGGACCTTGGAAAGCATGGCTAATATCTAGAGAGAAATATGTATTTATGTGTCTGAAATCCTGTTGATTAAGGGTTCTTGAAGCGGTGGCTGATATATACGATACGGTGTATTTTTGAAGGATAGTAGTAATAGAACTGATGAACTGTGGTGTTGATTACTAGACCCTTAAGGGGCTACACTTGAAAATAATGTTGTTGACTCTGACCTGTTCAGGAGCAAGCACTCCAGATGTGACAAAGCATTTGAATTATAGATGGGGAAATACACACAGACTGCATGCACACAAAAGAATGCAATTACATTTCTATCAAACAAGTTTAATCTAGAGTTGAGGTTTACGCTATTACAATGCACTGATGGAAAAAAGCACAGGAAGAATCCTATGAAATGTCAAGTACCGCTGCATGCCAGGAGAAATCTTTATCGGTCACGGCAACTGTATTCACAGAGTATTAACAGCCTTATCAGCTGGGGAAATGTTCAGTTCCCCTGCCTAAACCAAAGCTATTACAATCCCAAATAATTAACTTTCAGCTGGATAGCCAGTTGTCGTGACAACTAAGATGAGAGGATCTGCATGTAGAACAATTTTGATCAAAAGTATCTATTTCTCACTACATCTCTAAGTCTTCTCATACGCAATTGGGTTCAGATACCAGATCATAATGACGCACTACGCTTTTACACACTGTTATCATGTTCAATTCAGAGCTTTGGTGGAAATATGTCCACTTTCTATATGAAAGGTTCTTATTTTTCATATAGCTGACAGATACTGCATATATCTAATGTTTCTATTTGAAAGGATGCACATATCAGTCTTCACAATAAACAACATCTACATAGCTTTCCACAATTCATATCCTCCTCTCCTTTCTCTAAGAGAAAATACAAACTTTCCTATAAAACAAACATTCCATCACAAATTTCTGTATATTGGTCTTAATAAATAAGCTAAAATGCCATTTAAAAAGCAAAAATTAGCATATTTTAACAATTTACATATTAAATATTGTAGTTTTATGTTGTGACAAAATGCAGTGAATAATCATCCATTGTAAAACAGAAAACTGCAAAAAACAAACAAACAAACAAAACAAAAACAATAAATCAAAAACAGAAAATAAAGGTAAACATGGTCATTGACTCATATGAAAAATTTCACAAAAAAGTCTGAATTCAGTTTCTTTATTTCTGGACTTTTCTTGCCATCTCGGTGTGCAAAGTTTTCTGTGAGTTGTAAGTCTTGTAGTCTTGTACAAACACAGTCTGGGAATATTTAAGCAAACTTCTTAATGCTGAAAGTTAACAGCCACGACTGGGAGGGAGAGACAGTTTTTGAGTTAGTATTTTCTTGGTTCAATCAAAGTGCTGAAAGTCAGCTCCAGTTCTGAACTGCTCTCAAATCAACACTGTTATTCAATCATTACCCTGTTTATGTCCTCATCTCACTGACAGACTTCAACAGGCGTTAAACCAACTCAGGTAATATGGCCTAATAAATCGGGACCAATAAAAAGCATTTAATCGTGTGTGTCAACATGATTAATTGTGCACTAAAATCCATGTGAGACCTCCCAGTCATGGGGGCAGTGAAAAGGCATTTTGCATTTCAGCATAACTGGCACCAGGATGAGCAGTTATGTGAGTCTATCCATGGAATTGGTATGAATATCAAATTAATAATTAGTCATGTAATTTCTCCTCAGGAATTACTACGCCTCAAACTGGTTGGTGAATTTAATTATTAGCAGCCTTTTTGTTTCCATGTCCCTCTCATTACTGTCAGGATTGATGTAACATAAACTTCATTAAAAATTAAAGCAAGAGTCTTAATTATGAGGCTACACTGACTGAAGTTAGAATTAGCCAACTCAGTGATGTGCAAATGAGAGCATTATTTAAGAAACATGCTGGAAGTAGTTATGCTAATTTCAAGAGTTCACAGTAGCAGACCTTTCACTTGCAGTTGCATATTCATTAAACACACTATGCAAATTTAATGTAGCAGTCTTAGTAATGCCTTGTTAATTTATTCAGATTTATTGAGTACGACTTGTAAAAAGTACCAATTTAATTACCCTATATCCTTGGAAGGTAAGGGATGTGGCCAAGGTTTTAAACTGTGTAAATCAGGATTAGTGTGGTTTGATGGAGAAAAAGGGAATGAAAGGACGTTTCTGTTAATGGCCATGCTTGAAAGACATATTGATTTACTTAAGATATGATTCAAGTGAAAATATGTAAAGCACACTCAACCAGTCCAAAAAAAAAGCATATGTGCTGGTATAGCTGAGTTGGAGTTCATCACGCATATAGTCTTCATGTCATATAAAGTAGCATGAGCTCCCGGTCTACTGAGGGTGAGTTTGTTGTTTTTGTACGGAATATGAATTTAGAAAACGTGATGGATTTATACATAGTACCTACAGTGCTGAAAAAACATCACAGTCTGGGATTTAATGCTAGTGAATCCATTTTAAAAGCATGAATCATACCTTAGAGGCAGCAAATGAAGAAGTACTCACATCCTTTAATTATGTAAATGTAATGATACCACAGTCCAAAAATACACTGTTACGAGTTTAAGGCCTGCATTCAAAATTTTGTATGTCGGCGGTTCGATCCCCGGCTCCTCCAGTCCACATGTCTTTGGGCAAGATACTTAACCCAAAATTGCTGTGTATGAATGAGTATTTAGGGCAGGTGGCACCTTGCATGAGAGCCCCTACCAGTGTATGAATGTGTGTGTGAATGGGTGTGTGAATGGGTGTTCGGTAGACTAGAGGCACTATATAAATGCAAGTGATGCAAGTTCTTATGTCGTCCTTCTCTTCTTTTCTCCCCAGATGAGGTCAGAGTTCCAGGCCAAAACTGAGGACGGCAGAGTTTCTTCACTTCATCCACATCGTCCACTGTATGAACTCAGAGGTCTCAACAACCCCATCATGTCAGGTTGACCCTAAGAAAAATCTTTGGTTTCTGTTCCATAACCCCCTCCTTCTATCTCTCCTAAACAATGGGAGGCAATAGTCTCATACTCGCTTGTCCTCCCTTTCAGTGTTGGACCTCAAAATTCACTGTGCCTCATAAGGATCAAACACACAACTTCCAGTCTTCAGACCAGTCTTCTATATCATCCTGAGCTATTTGATGTGAGACATTTGACTACTGTTTCATAGAGCTTTTGTTTAGCTACAGGGGAGACGGGATATGATCTTTTCACTTCAGACTTTTCGTTGTAGTTTTCAACTTTTCTTGCGGAGCCACTTATTTGGTCAGAAATTAGGTGTTCATTGTTGATCTTGTTCACATTAAAAACTACAGATATCCTGAAAACTTAGAGAAGTGTGAGGGCAGGATTTGATCTCTCAGTTTCATATCTATATGTCATGTTCTTGGATTGAGCCACTGTCCTTCTCTCTAACCTCTCAGCCATTAGTTCCTACCTTTAAGGTAAAAATGAGAATTAACTACTCATTCACAATGTAAGTGCTTGGGTCAGTGTAGAAGTCAGAAGTCAGGAGTTTGTAGCTGTTGCTGGCTAAAACAAAACTATGAAAACATTTAATTTATTATTTGAAAAGCAATTTTTCATTTGTTCTTAGTCCTGGAACGATATATCCTTCCTACCTGCAGACAAACAAGTGGGAAATTTATGGTGGCTGGATTGGTCCAAAATTAATCCAAAAGTGAACTGAATCAAATGTGTGAGTTCATCCAGCAGGCTCTACAAAGCTCAACCTCTAATTTAACCTTTAATTTATACTTTGAAGCTCTCTGATTGGTTGTTTCTTGCTTTCATGCTCTCTGTGACTTGTAGTTGACTCATATATTTATTTAATTTTTTTAAGCAAAAATGTCTTATCTTTTGTTCTGAGGATTTAACTCTGAGAGTTTTATGTTCATCCAAGTGTTAAAAATGTCCCGACAGTCACCTGATGTTAAAGTCTATAAACTAGGGCTGTCAATCAAGCAGAATTAAAATATTTAAATTGCAATTAATCACATTATTGTCCATAGTTAATCGCGATTAATTGTAAATTAATCAAATATTTTTTATTTGTCTAACTGAGCCCTCTACAGCCTAAAAATTGCAAGTTGCGTTAATACGCTAAGTGGCATTAAAACAAATTTGCATTAATGCGTTATTATCACTTTAACAGCCCTACTATAAACATATCCTTTTCAACTGAACTCTGACTAAAATAAAAACTGAAATATTTTTCTTTGTGGTGTGCACAGGTTCTTTACATTTCATGCTGTAACACTCTTGTGATCCAGTGTTGATTTAAGAAAAGTTATAAAAAAGCAACTCGATGTCTGTATTTTTGTAGGGTTGTGTATGAATGATTTCTTAGTATAGAAAATAAGGCCAATAGAACATCTTGAATAACTATTGAAATATGTAAGTCATTGGCATTACTGTGACCTTTTTTTTTTTTTACTTTTTCGACATACTATACTGTGTCTTTTTATGACTTCTTTCAAAATACTATACTATGACTCCTTTCAACATACTATCCACCTTACTCTCGGGGGTGTTAATGTAGAAATGATAATGTGTGTAACTTCCGGTGAGGTAGCAGGAAGCTAGTTAGTCCCATAGGCTAACCATAGTGGCTAACCACCAACAGCGCTTGTTTTGAAAAGTAATTAGCTTCCATTTTAGCAAATCCTGCTTTATTTTTAACAGATATTTCACTAACGTTCAATTTGGTTTTTCTAAAATGTCATTGTTTGACATACTATACTTTGACTTTTTTAGAACTTTTAGTATGTCTACTATACTATGACTTTTTTGACACACTATACTATGACTTTATTCAACATTCTATATTTTGACTTTTTTAACACTTTTTTGACATACTTTTCAACAAACTATACATGACTTTGTAATCACTTTTTTCGACATATGACTTTTTCAACGTATACTATGACTTTTTTCGACGTATGACTTTTTATCACTTTTTTCAACATGACCTTTTTTTACCACTTTTTTAATCATCTTTTTCGACATACTTGACTATGGCTTTCTTTTAATAACTTTTCATGACATGCTATACTATGAGTTTTTTATTACTTTGTTCGACATACAATACTATGACTTTTTACCACTTTTTTCAACATGCTATATATACTATGACTCCTTTCGATATACTATCCACCTTATTCTCGGGGGTGTTAATGTAGAAATGATGACTTTTTTAATCACTTTTTTCGACATACTATATATACTATGACTTTTTTACCACTTTTTTCGACATATACTTTCGACACGACTTTTTTTGACATACTATATATATTATGACTATTTTAATCACTTTTTTCGATATACTATGACTTTTTGAAGAAATGAACAAGTCAAATACAATAACAAACACAACATCAGTGTATCTGGACAGATAGCTAAGTGTGGTAAATATCTGGTCTGGTCTGTATCTGGTCAATACAGGAGGTTGTGGTAATGTATAATACTATTATAATATATATACTGTGTTTTCTG
>CAKAKR010061643.1:0-22310 GCA_916700685.1 Adelosebastes latens | reverse complement strand
AAAAAAAAAAAAAAAAAACTAATTTAATCTGATGAATCACTTTACTCAAATTTAGAATTAAAAAAAAAATGTTTAGGGTGATGACGTCATAAAATATGACAACAGACATTCGAAGCTTCATTCGAAAACCTCAATAGAAGCTTTGAACGTAAAGAAAAAGGCATTTGGTACAGCCCTACTATTAGAGATGATGAATGTGCGCTTAGGGACAGAAAAAATAGCACAGCAAGAGATAGCATGCTGCTGCTGCGACGATATTAAAAGCAGCTCCTCCAGCTTTGTTTCTCATGTTTCTTCTCTACATTGAGTTTCTGCTGTGCTCTCTCCTGAACCAGGTTGCTCACTGCCTCTTTCTCTGACTCACTTTAACTCTGGGGACATCATCAGCTGACTCGCTTTCTAACCTATTCTTTGCTCCTTTTTCTTTCTCCACCCAGGGCTGTCACACTTTTTTTATTTTGCCTCATACTTCTTTCACTCTTTTTATTTTTCTACCATTACCATTGTCTTTCTGTCTTACCTTTATTGCCTCTCCTAAACTCTGACTTGGACCCTTCTTTCATCCCCAGCCCCCTAATATCTCTTCACTATGTATACGTGTAGCCTCCCATCCTCCGCAAACAGAAAAGCCCCGCAGTCTCCACCTTAAATATATTTCTCTGTGCCCAAGGGAGAGCTCACTCCAGACTAATGAGCGTTAACTGCTGTTCCACTCTGCAGACATGAGAGAGAAGCGTGTTTGTTCTCCCAGTCTGTGATGCAGGGCACGCTGCGCCTCGACCACTCCATAGAAAATCAATTAGGAAGCATTTAGAGGATGGGCTTGAATTCCTAGTTGAGAGCTGATGGCACTGCTGTAAAGTAAAGTCCAGGACTCACCACACTAATGCCAGCACTTTATTCCAGATTAAAGTCTAATTTCTCAATTGTATATCTTTGACAGTCTTTTATAGAAGAATGTGATGTTTGTTTCAGAACTATTTTATTTAGGGTAGTTATAACAGTATTTTTGAAATGAACTCCAGTAGCAGCGACCGTAAAACCTCGTCCACACTGGGAACGTCAAGAGCGTGTGGCGGCTGCGTTACCTGTTGTTTTTTATTTAACAGGTAACACAGCAGCAGCAGGCAGTGAAAGTGATCTATTGACTGCATATTAACATCATACCAGCAACATTACTACAGTTTACATGTCAAGACATCTGTAGAATATGTCACAGGCAGTGAAGGTGATCTATTGACTGTATATTAACATCATACCAGTAAGATTACCACAGTTTACATGTCTATATCTGTTAAAAAATGTTACGGAGATGAAAAAAAGTAAAGACTTATTTTAAAATCAACACTTCCTGCTTTCATTTCAAAATAAAAGCCCTCAAGTTTTTTTGTTCTGTGGACAGAATTCCTTCATTTGTTAACACAAGGCTTTTATTCTGAAATATGTGCCGGACAGTGTTCTAGAACATGCAGTGACTTGGAGAGCTCCATGAATGAATATAGTACAGAGTTTTAATTGTGGATTATTACTATTATTTACAAATTTCTTAACCTTTCTCTGTCTAAAATAAATATAAATGAGATTTGTTATGAAATGGCCATTATGAAAGGAAACTCTATGTAGAAAGAAAGGGCTGACAGCAGTAGACACGCAGCTGAAACACAGCTGGTGTGAACACCCGACGCGTGAACCACGCAGCCGCCACGCAGCCGCCACGCAGCCGCCACGCAGCCGCCACGCAGCCCTGACGTTCCCAGTGCGGACGAAGCGTCAGTGTGTAATAATGTTGTTGTATTGAACCTGCCAACCTTTAACGCAGCGTTAATTTCGTATTTTGTATATATATATTTGGCTAGTATAGATTGACAAACCACCTACAGTAGATCTCGTCACGCCCCCACTTTGGAGAAGCAGACAGGAGTACCAGCACAGGAGCAAAGCAATGTACTGCAATGTACAGCAAAACAGATCTTAGACACCTAAAAGAAAGGCCCACCTAAAAAAATCTACATCAGTGTACACTATATTTAGAATATTTTCACCACTCTTGCCGTCAGACAGCCCTTTCCTATGGGGTACTGAACCGAAACTGAAACTTATCTATGCTCTGTTCAAAGCCACCAGACTCTGTTGACAAAAACAGTATAGATATGTTTCACTTTCAGGTCAGTTCCCCAATCAGAAAATGTTGTAAATATAGCGTACACTTAAACTGATATAGATCTTTTTTTAGGTTGGCCAGTTCCTTTAGTTTGTCCATTAAAAAGAGTTGGTGAATCTGAACTAACCCTTTAAAACACAGAAGTTACACAATAACACAAACAAACTAACCGATGGAGGCAGCGGTAGACCAGCAAACTTCTGTGTTCTGCGAGGTAAAATTACTGCTTTTGTCAAAGGAGTCTGGTGGCTTTAAAGAGAGCATTGAAAATGGCTTCAGTTCCCCGTCAGAAAGGGCTGTCTGACAGCAAGATAAAGTGGTGAAAATGTTCTAAATATAGCGTACACTTAAACTGATGTAGATGTTTTTTTAGGTGGCTAAAATCTGTTTTCCTGCTGCCCCCGCTCACAGCAGTACATTGCTTTGGTTCCATGTCGGCACTCCTGTCTGTTTCTCCAAACTGGGGGCGTGCCGACCGCCATCTACTGTAGGTAACACACTGACTATGGAGAAGTACCTCATACAACCTCACTTCAAAAAATCCAAACTATCCCTTTAAGTGGATATTTCATAATGTGCCAGTGTGGTAACATAATTATTCCAGTCATCACTACCGGTTAAAATCTGCTAAACAATACATTTCAAAATACATTTGTGTCAATATGATTCATAGATGCATCATGTATAGACGAGTAAGTATAGTAAAGTATAAATCCTGATGGCTGCATCTATTTCTTTGTTGTTGTTTTTCACACTGTGACAGCGTCTCACACTGCTACATTTAGTATACAGTGGCCTTCCCCTGCATGTCGTAGTCCAACTCATTTCTTCTCTGCATCACATCCCACCCCAAAATCCAGTGAAATAATGGAAGCTGAGATGCCGTTTCTGTGTGATGACCCATCTATCCTCCCTGCCTCTTGTAGTTGTGGAGATGCTCCAGTCGCTCCACTCCCTGCAGCAGGAGAACCAGCGCCTCCAGGACCAGATCCTCAGCCTGACGGCCAAGAAGGAGCGGCTGCAGCTGCTCAACACGGAGATGGCCGTGTCTTTCCCTCCACACATGCATTCTGCCCACGGCTCCATGCACACCTCTGCCCAGATTCACTTCCTGTCATCCAGCCAAGGTCAGACTCTTCATCTCCTCTACGCACTTTCATATCAACACCTTCGGCCTCGCAACAGTCCACCTGCATGAAGCATTTTAAACCGATCAGTGCATTACTGTCAGGTGACAGTAAACTCATTAGACCATAGATGAGATGATCGATAGCACCTGTCTCACACCGTGTACTGTTAGTTTTATCTTTCTTTCCACTGACAAAACAACTTCCTGTAAACTCAAAGTGGTAGTTCCTGCTTGTCCTGTCTGCACTGGGAATCAGCACCTCTCTCCTGGTTTTGTTAAGTAAAGCACCATCCCTCAGTGCCATAAATCAATGCTGCAGATTTCCCATGAAATCATGCCTGGCAGCACAAAATGTATTAAAGCTGAAGTAGGCGAGATTGGAGCAAATATGATTAAAAAAAGTTATTTTTATAAAACGTTCACTATATCCTGACAGTAGTTCATGAAACAGGTAACCTGAAAAAAATCATGTGCCTCTGTGTCCTCCGGTGCTCCTAACGGCATCTGCAAGATTTCACAGACCGGAGGAAAACAAGCAGTCAGGGCTGATCTGAGGTCCGCTGTCCATCTGCTGTCTATGAGAGCCGGCTGTCAATCACTTGCAAACTCCGACCAAACGGTCAAACTAGGCAGCGCTGATCAAATATGAATTCATATTCTGAATTAATGTTCTCAGAACCATCTTGTAGTGTACTGTTTAGCTGTAAAATGAGAAAGTTTGAGATGCCGCCGCCATTGTGATATCTGTTGAAGGAACGCCAAGTTCCGATCACATGACCAGAGCACAGCCAATAGGAACGCTCTCTCTCTGAAATGACCTGTGATTGGTCAAAGTCTCCCGTCACGGGGCTAGATATTTTAAAGCCTGAAAACAGAGCCATGAGGATGAGCAGAAGTCTAGTTTTCTCTCAGAACACTTGAATTACAATATGCTGAAAGGTTATTATGGGATTTTTGCCCAATGATGCCAAAAATATATTGCCTACTGAAGCTTTAATACATGCTCAAAGTGCAGTGTAGAGGCTGCAGGTTATTATGACAATTGCTACGTAGTACATAAGCAGATATGATACGAACAGAAAATACAATGATTTGTTGATGTGAAAATGCTATATGTAGGGCATTTTAACATCAGTAATAACCACGGTGGTTAGTGTAAACCTTTGATTTTGTAGTTTTCATCCTATCTTTGTGCCTCTCTTCTCCTTAGACCCCCTGAGCACCAATAAGAGTCCCCTGTCCAAAAGCTGCTTCCTGAATGACACCTCCTTTGTTACCTCGTCTGAGGTGAGAACATGTAGACCATCTCCTACCTTTAACACACCGTACAAAGCAGAACCGGGTCAAACAATTACATTTCTGCCTTTTATACCTCTTTGTAATAGAGATGTTCCGATACCATTTTTTCCTTCCCGATTCCGATACCGATACCTGAACTTGCGGTATCGACCGATACCGAGTACTGATCCGACACCATGATTTAAAAATATACACTGATCAGCCATAACATTCAGACCACTGACAGGTGAAGTGAATAACATGGATTATATGGTTACCATGGCACCTGGCAGTGGGGGGGGATATATTAGACAGCAAGTGAACATTTTGAACTTTGAACTTTGTGTTGGAAGCAGAAAAAATGGGCCAGCGTAAGGATGTGAGCGACTTTGACGAGGGCCAGACAGTGCTGGCTAGACGACTGGGTCAGAGCATCTCCAGAACTGCAGCTCTTGTGGGATGTTCCCGGTCTGCAGTGGTTAGGACCTACCAAAAGTGGTCCAAGGAAGGAAAACCGGTGAACCGGCGACAGGGTCAGACCCGAGGCTCATTGATGCACGTGGGGAGCGAAGGCTGGCCCGTGTTGTCTGATCCAATAGAAGAGCTACTGGAGCTCAAACTGCTGAAAAAATTAATGCTGGTTCCAATAGAAAGGTGTCAGAACAAACAGTGAGGAGCAGTTTGTTGCGTATGGGGACCGGTCAGTGTGCCCATGCTGACCTAATGTTATGGCTGATTGGGGTATATTGGAGGAGATATTGTATATTGGAGCGGTGAAGAAGAATTGATTTCCGTTTAAACAAGCTGATTTTTTTCTGGGTTAATAAATCATGGTATCGGATCGGTGCATAGACTTATACACATTTACCCTGACTGCGTGCTTGAGTAGGGCTGGGTATCCTTTAAAAAATGACAATACCAGTACCAATACCAGTACCAATACCAGTACCAATACCAGTAGCCCTTAAGTGACGTGGTACTTCATTTGATACCCTTTTCATGCCTCTGTGCCAGCGACATGTCAGGAACTTCAACTTCAAATTTGGCACAAACGTCCACTTGGACTCAAGGATGAACTGATCAGAAGGTTGGTGGTCAAAGGTCAAGGTCACTGTGACCTCACAAAACACATTTATGACAATTTGGTGACATTTGGGACAGACGTGGATGTAAACTGCAACTTGACCCGTTGGCGGAGGCGTACAACCGCGATTCGGTGATACTAGTTTTCTACTTCATTCGATCCCATCGTGTGAATGGAAGCTGTGTGTGTGTGTGCTCCACTGGCCAGCTAGACGCTGCCGCTTTGTTCTGCACATTTAATCAAAGAACACCTGCAGTGATTCATTGGCTGCAAGCAAAACCACACAGAATATAGGTATCGTCTGACTGGAGAAGTTTTGATACTACTTGGTACTGAGTTATTTCACAGCGTACAGATACCCAGCCCTAAAACTACAGTGCACTGAATACACATCAAAGGCAAGCTGAGAGCCAAATAGCTCCAATGATTTTCCGTGTGTTCGTTCCAGGAGCTCCACTCTGGTAGTCCGTCCCGCAGTAGCTCCTCCCTCTCCTTCCAGAGCACTCCTCCTCCTCAGCAGAGCCCCGCCTCCTTCGGCCAGCCCCTGCTGAACGGCCTGGGTCGAGGTCTGAGCGACAGCGGCCTGGGGACCATCGGTCAGCCCGTGGTGGGCGGGCTCATGTCGTCCCTGGCAGGAAGTCCTCAGCTGAATATGAACAGCATGCTGGGCAGTCTGAACGGTGTGATCCAGTCTCCCGTGCAGAACGCCCCTCAGTCCACACTCCCCGCTTTGCGCCCCCAGCCTCCACCGCTCAACCCCCAGGCACTGGCACAGGGCTTCCAGCTTCCCAAGAGTGTGAGCCCGTATGTACCCAGAATGTCTTCATCATAAGCTGAAGAATAAATCCACTTTAAAATGAAATGTCATGGATGAGTCTGAAAGAGCTCGGACTGATCAGCCCGAGTGTTGCGTAGTCTGGTGTGTAACGTGGCTGTGTGTGTCGTTGCTTGTGTTCCAGGTCTTCTCTCCTGTCGGAGCAGCAGAAGCAGCTTCTTCTCGAGCAGCAGCAGCAACAGCAGCAGCTCCAGCAGTTCCTCACCTCACAGAACTTCACTCCCGTAATGACTCACACTTTATCCTACCCTCATCTGTATGTTCACAATGTACATTTTCTCATAGGATCTCCAAGATTTCTTTCTTTTGATTACATCGGTGATTTAGAGCAGTGTTTCCCGAACCTTTTTTTTTCTGGGGACCCACTTTTTAAAAATGACAAACTATCCCAACCCAATTCACAACTAGGGATGCACCGATACCACTTTTTTCAGACCGAGTACAAGTACAAGTACTTACATTTGGGTACTCTCCGATACCGAGTACCGATACGAGTACTTCTCTGTGCCAAAAGACCCTCGTTAACAGCCAGCTAGAGGGTGTGAGCGACACACGGCAGGCTGGGGAGTCCCGCATACGAGGCGGTGCGTCGCGACCGGTTCTAGGTCGGCTTGGAAACGCCCGGGGGGCGAAGGTGGCTCGCGGCCGCAGCTTTACAGCGCCAGCTTTGAAACACGGACCAAGGAGTCTAACACACGCGTGAGTCAGAGGGTGCAAGCAAAACCCCGTGGCGCAATGAAAGTGAGGACCGGCGCGCGCCGGCTGAGGTGGGATCCCGGCTCAGCGTAGTCGGGCGCACCACCGGCCCGTCTCGCCCGCACGGTCGGGGAGCTGGAGCGTGAGGACCCGAAAGATGGTGAGGAGAGGTAAACGTCGCGCTGCTGTAAAGTGGTATCGGTGTCGTTGTATCGGAGCCGTTTTGCGAGTACGAGTACATGAGCACAGTATCGGACCCGATACCCGATACTGGTATCGGTATCGGTGCATCCCTATTCACAACAGGCCATTTCCACATCTGCTTATATTATCTTGAATAGGTTTACCAGCCATGTCGAAGATATATACGTTTGATAAATCACAGCTTTGTTTTATACATCTTAATGAAAACACATACACATACACACACACACACACACACACACACACATACACATACACACACATACACATACTTTATAAATAAGCCCAAATGAATACATTCAGGCAGAGTTAACATGCTTTAATTTTTTTCCTCTCATCAGTAAAACAAACAGAATGTAAACCAGCCTTTCATAGATTCAGTGTTATCAGTAGGCTGCAGTCATCAGAACGGTGAACATTCAGGCTCCCTCATGTGGCTCAAATGTGAACTGCAGATATAAATCTTAAATAAATGACGATGGAAGAAATTCAGCAAATATATTTGGCGAGCCTAATATAATCTCCTGCGACGCACCCGTGGATCCCGAGCCAGTCTTTGGGAGTGACTGATTTATAATATTCTGGCCATATAGAGTGCTGCAGAGATGACATATTTTAGTAGGCCAACCCGTCAAACAAACGTTCATCATACTTAAACGATTTGTTCAGCAAGATCATCTCCACAAATAAACACCACTTTTATTATTTTTGAAGCGTAAATGCAATTGGCAGAAGTAAAACGCTAACGTTAAGCTATAAACCAACTACACCACGGACGCATGACTTCACCACCACTAAGCTAAAGGCGGACTAGTGTTCAGCGTGATGACGTTTAGTAGTCTCATTTAGCCACTTGTTAGCAACCAGCTTTATTAAGTCACATAAAAGACAAAACTCACGAGTGGGTCATTTACCGACGTATTTTATATCGTAGAACAAAACGTTAAAATCTCTTCAGCTTGTGTTACCTTATTTCAGGCATCTAACTAAAAACCCATTGACTTCCAGACGAGGGAACCAGAAGTGCTAACATGCTAACTCATTTCTGGGTTTTAGGACTCATTCCTGCAGCACTCTATTGTGGCCATATTTGATTACATACTATACGGGAAGAAAAAATGGCGGCAGGCGGATTTTGTTACCTTTGGACAGAGCCAGGCTAGCTGTTTTCCCTTCTTTCCATATGCTAAGCTAAGCTAACTGTATGCCGGCTCTAGCTTCATATTTAACATAGAGAGTTGTATTGATCTTCTCATCTAACGATCAGCAAGAGACCGATTCAGTGTATTTCCCAAAATGTCAAACTATCCCTTTAAAGGGACTCTTAGTAAGAATCAGAAATTGCTTGTTAACAGCAACACCTGTGGCCATTAAGTCAACGAAAGTCAGCGTCCTGTTGCTCGCGCTTCTGCTCGCTCTACATAGACATGAACGAGCAACGCTCAAAACAGTGAGGCGACACACGTCAGCTAAAACACAATATCACTCTATATTTCAGCTGCTTTGCAGTAATTGTAGCTGACCAGACGAAGGTCTCTCCATGAATCACTGCTGATCCTAGTGTTGGCTTTTCGTGCCTCAGCCTCCCGACTGCGGCCGGAGGGAACAGGGGAGACACCGGAGTTTTGGTCGGAGACGATAACGTTTCTCTCTGCGGAGCCCCGTCACTTTACAAGACACGGGAAACCTCTGTTGGTCTGGAGGAGCTGCAGCATTTATTTCTGCACAAACGTCCACTGTACATTCACTAGATATTCTCAGAGCTAAACTAACTCTTCTGCAGTGTGTAGTGTGCAAACGAGTGAGAACGAGCGTGGTGTGTGAATGAAGGCAGGCAGGCAGAGGAGCAGAGTACAGCAGAGACTCTGGCCCTGGAGACCAAAGCTACGGTCTCCTCTGTGTCTTCTGTCCGTAGCAGGAAGAGTTAACACTGTTTAACAGACGGGCTTCACTAGATAGAACTTTGCGGTTTTGGTGCTTCCGTGTAGTTTGTGCTGGAGTCTGAACCTGAACAGCGTAGCCACACGCGAGCGCGCATGGGACACCACCCAGCAATGATTTATACGTGCAAGAAGTTACAAACAGTCCCTTTTAAGAAGCATAATGCTTGAATGTTAACTACACAAAAGAGTAAGATGTGACATATTGTCCATTCATAGCAGTTCCACTTTAAATATTACTAATGAGGCAACAATCTGCAGCAGCTTGTGTCTAACTAGCTGCTGAGGTTATGAGTCACTGTGTGCCTCCTTTTCAACAACAGGAAACCAGCCACACCATGAGAGTTCCTATTTGACTTGCAAACTGGTGAATGTGGGGTGCAGCTCGGAGTCAATCACTGTGGACATCTGGTGGATGTAGAACGATGTAGGGTTTATTTGTGATCGTGTTCTGGTACATTTAAGACTAGGGACGGGTATCGTTAGGATTTTATCGATACTACTACTCTTATCGATACTCCTTATTGGTTCGGTTCTTTTCTTTTTCATAACTAAACAATTGCTTTTTAATACACTATTTATAAAAAGAATAAATTCAGAACTTATTTATATTTTGAATATAACTAAATGATGTCTTAGAGCAGCAACAGTAATGTTTACAAAAGCAAAGTCACTACATAAACTCATTAATATCTCACTGGAAACAAATCTAAAATAAATTAAATAATATTCCTGAGTGAAGATTATAAAGAATGAAGAACACTGACATCAGTCAGTATCAGTCCTTCGTCCTGTCCTCTGTCCTCTGTCCTCTGTCCTCTGTCCTCTGTCCTCCTTCCTCTGCTGATGTGAATCACTGCCTGCAGGTACCGCTGGTAGAGGGAGGGGGGGCTGCTTTGTCTCAGCCACCATCTAAGTGTCCTAGAATTTTAAGAAACGTGGCAAACTGAGCTAAACACTTCGACTACACACAGACTGCTTTTGTTCTAGCTTGTTTGTAACAATGTGCTATCAGCCGAGCTAGCGCTAGCGATGAGAGACAGCGGACATAGCAGATTGAAATATCTCTTATCTACATGTTTACATCATGTTCATGCTCGTTGAACGGGTGTATTGATAAAGTTTTGGCTTTTTATTTGCTGCGTGTGTGCGTGTGTGCGTGTGTGTGTGTGTGTTGGAGGAGCTCAGCCCCGACACAGATAGCAGAGGAGATGCGTGTTGCAGAATGATAACAAATTACACCAAAACGTTAAAGAGTGCCGATAAAAGAACCGATAACATCAGAGCTTATCAATACTCCGGTCTTTAATCATTTAGCACCGGTGCCCGTTTAATACCGGGTTTCGGTAGCCATCCCTATTCAAGACACCAGCGCCAACACCAACTTAACATTTCCACTTTCAGTGTAGAAATAAGAGAGCAGGGAACAACACTGTTGACCCAAGGAAAGTTGTTCACCTGTTCAGCTGCTCCCAGAGCAGAGCTGTGGGCCAGTTAGAGTCGGTCTCCCATAAACATGTAACATGTCGAGGAGAAGAAACACCTGAAAGGCTGATTTTTAGTAGTTAACATTACTTAAAGCTGAAGTAGGAGAGATTGGAGCAAATATGATTACAAAAAGTTATTTTTATAAAACGGTCGCTATATCCTGACAGTAGTACATGAAACAGGTAAGCTGAAAAAAATCATGTGCCTCTGTGTCCTCCCGTGTCCTCCCGTGTCCTCCCGTGTCCTCCGGTGTCCTCCGGTGCTCCTAACGGCATCTACAAGATTTCACAGACCGGAGGAAAACAAGCAGTAAGAGCTGATCTGAGGTCTGCTGTCCAGCTGCCATCTATGGGAGCCGGCTGTCAATCACTCGCGAA
Organism: Adelosebastes latens; assembly: GCA_916700685.1. Taxonomy (NCBI): domain Eukaryota; kingdom Metazoa; phylum Chordata; class Actinopteri; order Perciformes; family Sebastidae; genus Adelosebastes; species Adelosebastes latens. The sequence goes on along the minus strand of CAKAKR010061643.1, from coordinate 11,118 downwards.
TTCCGATCAAACGGTCAAACTAGGCAGCGCTGATCAAATATGAATCAATATTCTGTTACGCTAATGCCTATTTCTCTCCTCAAATGTTCTCAGAATCATCTTGTAGTGTACTGTTTAGCTGTAAAATGAGAACGTTTGTGCCGTTTGCGCCATTGTTGAATCTGTTGAAGGAACGCCAAGTTCCGGTCACATGACCGGAGCACAGCCAATAGGAACGCTCTCTCTTTCTGAAATGACCTGTGATTGGTCAAAGTCTCCCGTCACGGGCTAGATTTTCTAAAGCCTGAAAACAGAGCCATGAGGAGGTGCAGAAGTCTAGTTATCTCGCAGAACACTTGAATTACAATATGCTGAAAGGTTATTATGGGATTATTGCCCGGTGATGCAAAAAATATACTGCCTACTGCAGGTTTAAGCATACAGATGTATTCATGTTAATGTAAAACCTTTCCCAGTTCCCAGGTTTCCTGAATGTTCCCATAAACAGTCTGATTTGTCCCCCCCCCTCCATCCACCAGGAGCAGCAGGTGATGGTGTGCCAGATGCTGCAGCAGCAGAGGCAGAGGGAGCTGCAGCGCCTCACGCTGACGGGAGCCCTCGCCTCCACCCCAAACTCCCCCCTGATCGCCCAGTCACCCAACCTGCTGTCCTCCGCCACAGCCTCACCCCTGCAGGGCGGCCAGGGAGGCAGCCTCTTTGGCCTGCAGGACAATGCACTTCACAAGCCCGGGGTGAGTAGTACTGCTGCAGGATTTCACATTATGATTCTATCAGGTTACCGTTTTAAACGTGGTGCGTGTGATTGTGTTTTCAGGCTGCAGGAGAGAAGGGCGGAGACAAGAACGGGTGACGTTTTCTTGATTTCACAGGAGCAGCTCAAATGAAGATATGGGGCGCCGCAGCCCGCTTGAAGAACTGAGGTCAACTTACGAGACCTCTGAACGTCTTTCCTTCTCTGTCATCTTTATCCTACACCCTCTTTTATGAATGTATAACAGGATGGACTTTTTTCGTGTTTTTGAAATTCTTTATATCAGAGGTTCTTCTCATAGGTTTTTGTGTAGGCAGCTTTCAGAGAGCATGAATACAGTGGTCTCTTCTTAAATTGCACTAATTTGTTAGCTAGACCAATGGGGCTGCTTGTGAAGGCAGAGCCAGAGTCCCTGCTCTCACCCCCCCCCCCCGCGGGTGCTGTGTAGGCTTTTTGGGTCGAAGTGTGAACTCGAGGTTCAGAGCGACTCTTTTCCTGACCGTTCATGATTTCCCTCCTCAGAGTTTCCATTCAGTCGGTGAGAATCACAGACGTCTGCCACTTCTCGCAACCTCAACTGTCTTCCTTGATATTTTGTCTTCCCTTTGTGTTCACCCCCCACCCAAATTTTCATCCAGATCTTCTATATGTTGCAGGCACTTATTACGTATAAAGGGTTAAATATGCTGTCATTTCCGACGTGTGGTCAGTGGCACTTCAACATTAAGCTAGTTATTACCTCAGATCTTTCTGCCACCTATTCTCCATTGTTGAAATTTTGTGCTGACTCATTACCGCAATAGCCTTCACTGGATATATAAATACCCACCAAAAATCTTGATGTTGACTTTAAGGTGTTAACTCTTGTAAATGTAAAAATGGCACTGAGCCCACGTGTCCAAAAACGGCGCCTATCGTCCACTAGAGACTGGCATCAACGGGCCAGATTTTATTCTAAAAAAGCATCACGAGAGTTTCTAAAGACTTTTATATCCTCCCAGTTGCTGTCGAGATTAAGCAGACGAAACCAAACATTTGGAAAATGTAAGTAAGAAATGAATTGTTTGACCTAAACAAGTGTGCACTTTGCATGTTAGCAGCTAACAGAGCAAAATTAGCCATCGACACAGTACCTTTATAAAGGATGCTCGGTACTTCTAGGCCACTAGGGACTGACAGGTTTTTGATTTATGTGAGTATTTTTGCACTCCTCCTCCTGAAGTGTCACTTTTTTATGTTACTTCCATACATAGGTATTCCTTTCATGTTCACCAACTAGTTGTTCTTTTAGCAATACTGGATAGATGATGCCTTAATGATGCTAGATTTACAGAGGAAACCACGAGCCCGAAGGCTCACTCTCTTGTCGTCTTTCTTTGATAGTGTTTTTTTTATCTCGGGGGCACACGGAGGGGTACATTAGTAAAGCACTCTTCCTAAAACCCATTTATACTTTTGATAGCTGACTGATGATTTCAAAAGTCGAAACCGTGTGAATAACCGTATAGTGATAACTGAAGTGTCAAATCATTTTCTATTGTACTTTTTTGTGTTCAGATGCAATGTTCTTTAGTTGTTTGTGCTTCAGAGAACTGAGAAACAACAGTGAAGCCTGCACGGCGGCGTCATAGGAGACGGCCGGGGACGGCCAAGATGTAAACTATTATTAAAGTGCCGTCGCAGCAGTGTGTGTGATGCATAGCGTAGCTGTTATCAGACGGCGAGTTGCCAGTGTGGTTACTGTCGGCCGTCACCGCAGGGCCGTTTGAGCCCAGGTCTAACTTAAGCCAATGTAGAGATAAGCTCGTCTTTCCTTCCACTCCACTTTATCTTAGTGACGGCTCAGTTTTACTAACACACAGAGTAAGGGATTCCTTTATCATATTTTATCCTGTGTTCTTTAACAATATTGTCATAGGCAGTTTAAAAATATTTTCTCACTTCTGTTTGCAATCTTGAACATGATCTCCCATACATGTGATATCTTGAGTGCTAGATTATTTTGTTAGCAGCTAATGTAGACGTTGGAAAGGAACTGAATACTGTAGCAATGACAGAAGGAGAATGTTGATTATGTTGATGAAGACATGAGCCAACAACGCGTTGACATGACTCCAAGTGGGAGGTCTGCAATTTACCAAGTTTGTCCTTTGGAGTGGCCTCTCAGTCTCAGACACACAACCCTGTTTCCAGGAGGTTGACCGAGGAGCGGTGCGAAGGATTTCTGAAGCGGTTTCTTTCTCATGTTGCACTGGGGCGCTTTGGGCCCAATTGTAAATCGTTTTTTTTTTTTTAGTACCTTTCAATTTTGTTGGAATACGAGTTGTATACTTTAATATGTTTGTGCAAAAAACACATTCATTCTTTTAAGCTTTGAAGTTTGGGTAACCAAGATAATCCATGTTCTGAATGTCGTACTGTGTATCTTTTATGTATTACAACATTTAAGCACCTGGCTCTGAATGAGGTTTGACGGAGAGCGAGTTACCTATCGGGATATGAATTGCATGAAATGCAGTGACGTCTCTCAGAAGTGTTGCTAAATACCAAGTAATAACTATGCATCGTTTGAAATGCATTGTTCCCTGAAATGAAAAAAAAGAAGAAATTAAATGAAATGAGCACTGAATTTTAAAAAGGACAAGCATGTTGTCATTGTACAGTGTATTTGTTTGAGAGAATTGATCAAAACAAATTTGACAATATTCAGATTAAAAGCCCTGTAAAGTATTTTGATATTTTTGTGTGTAAAATTAAAAGGACTGATTAAGACAACTTTTTTTTTGTCAATAAATGTATTTTACTGAGTTGTTTTACATTTTCTCTCTGGTGTTGAATGACTTTATCTGTTATTAGTTTGTGTGTACTTGAAGAGAAGAAAATGAGAATGAGTTCATATCTTTTCATACACGACTGACTGACGTAGCGCAGCTCTGTCCTGGCTCGGTTTCAGGTCAACTCAGACAGATGGAACTCACACAGTGGCTGATAAGCTAATACTCTGTTACAGCAGTTCAAGAAGTTGACTCTGTCAGACTGAAGACGGTGGTCATGTGTTTATTTATTTTGTACAATTTAAGACTACACAACATAACAAAAAATAAATGATGAGTGGGATAAAAAAGTATAAAAACAGATACATGGACAATATGGGGAAAAGCAATTACAAAACAGCAATTAAATGACCCTTTAAGCAACTTTTGAAACATTTGATAGATGAACAGTTTTTTGATAGATGTGAAAAGCTACTTCATAATGTGGTACCCCTAAATCAGGGGTCTGCAACCTGCGTCTCTTTAGCTCCTCTCCAGTGGCTCCCTGTGGATTTTTTAGGTATTAGGGCCACATTGAGGACTTTTTTGTTTTTTTTCGAGAATAAAGTCAATTGTTTACGAGAAAAAAGTTGTAATATTATGAGAATAAAGTCATAAGTTTATGAGAAAAAAAGTCGTAATATGAGAATAAAGTCGTAGTATTATGAGAATAAAGTCAGAAGTTTACGAGAAAAAAAAGTCGTAATATGAGAATAAAGTCAGAAGTTTACGAGAAAAAAAAGTCGTAATATGAGAATAAAGTCATAAGTTTAAGAGAAAAAAGTCATAGTATAATAAGAATAAAGTCATAATATTATAAAGTAATTTTACGTGTTATTTTCTTTTTTTCTCGTAAAGTTATGACTTTATTCTCGTAATATTATGACTTTTTTTCTCATAATATTATGACTTTATTCTGGAAATCTCAGATGTTTCTTCCCTCAATGTGGCCCTAATACTCTGTAGTACATTTGCACTTGGGCCCTCACTGCATTAGACTTATATACTATATACTTAGACTATAAACTGTGTTACCTTCATCACAATGCTCAAATGTTTTGTTTTTTTCCTAAAATGGCTCTTTTGATAGTAAAGGTGGCTGACCCCTGAACTAAATCTTATCGAAAATGTCCTCTACTGGTGAGGAATTTAGGAGGATGAAGATCTAGAGATTGACGGGTTGAGTAAGAATGGACCTGAGAATTTGTTTTAAAACAGGTCTTAAACTGCTCAGGAATATTCCCACCAGAAAGTATCTTATAAATAAAAACACATATTTGAGAAATATTGATATCATAAATAGTAAGAATGTGGAGTTTCTTAAATAGAGGAGCAGAGGAGATGTGGGACTCTGATCGGTGGATGTGGTTTTTGTTACCATGTGCCTCCAGTGTCTGGGTACCTGAATGTAGGATTTAAAATCTCAAACTTCTGAGCAACTTGTTCCCATCATCATATTACAATATTTTCCTGAATTCTGTATTAAGAGTATATTCTAGCTCAGTGGTTCCCAACCTATTTTTCTCCCTCCCCCTGCTTGTATCTAAGAAATGCTGAGTGAATGAGTTAGTCTTTTTTTTATTAAATCAACTTTCTTTAATGAATATAACTCGTCGGCTAAACGCCAACAAATATGGATTTTTCGTTCGATAAAAAACGTGAATTTTGGAAATGATTACATTAATCTTTTTCCAATAAGTTTTGACTTTTGGACTTTAAAACACTCATCTTTTTCTGCATGATTTTAGTTATACATGAGCAAATCTAATTTTGCCGATCTCAGAGCAGACTAATCCTCGGGCACCCCATGTGATCTTTGGCGCCCTCTAAGGGGGGCCCAGGCCCAGGTTGGGAACCAGCTGTTCCAGCTGTTTTCCAACCAACTGTGGTGTGAACAGGGTTGACAGCAGGCTATACACAATGTGTTTGGTAACACCCTCTAACAAAGTTAATGAGTAGTAACAGCTTTATTAATGATGAATAATCCTAGAGGCTCTATATCAGTGAGGGCCAGTACTCAGGACAAACTTTGGGTTGCCAAGTTATGAAAAATCCTTTTAGCTGGTATGAACCCTTTTAGTACAACTTTCAAATAAGGTTTATAAGTTGTAACTAATTTATTCATCAATAGTTAATAAAGCATTCACCTTGGAGGATGGAACCTGCCAAAATCAAAATAAATAAATAAATATATACATGACTCAATAAATAAATATGTCATTAAATGTAGCAAAGATAATATAAAAAATATATGTAGCCATTAATTAATAAAATGTGACATAATTTGATATTTCTGTTTGAATTTGCTCCTTTATTTAGTCATCTTTGTATTAATTCCTTAATTTATTTACTCTTCAGTTTAATTTTTCAACAGACATTTAAAAATAAATCTAAAATACAAAAAAATAAAATAAAGGCAAATATAAATAAAACTAAATGCAAATATAAATAATTACATTTAAAAATTAATACAAATAAATAAATACATAAATAATTTAAAGGGAAAATTAAACAGAATAATAAATAAATAAGGGAATAATTAATACAAAGATAAATATAAATAAATAAATAAGCAAATTAAAACCGAGATATCAACTCATGTCACATGTTATCAATTAATCAATGGCAACGTTTATTTTTTATATTTTTGCTACATTTAATAACATATTAATTTATTTAATGAGTCATTTATTTTGGGATTTTCGCAGGTTCCGTCCTCCATAGTTCACTAATGATTTGTGACTCATGCAAGAGTGAGAAACCCATTGTGTTCACAAAGAATGAATTAGCAGCATGTATAAGTGCAGATCTTCTCAAGAATACCACACCCACTAGTGCAGATAGGATTGTTTATTACTGTGGATGAAGTCAGGAGCATTTTTCAATGTGCCAACTCAAAGAAAGCTTTTGGCCCTGACTCGAGCAGTGCTCTTGTTTTGAAATCTTTTGCCAGGAATTGGCCCCCGTCTGGCAGCCTATCTTCCAACTCTCTGTCGACACCCAGAGCTCTATCCTGGATTTCTCCTCAACATTTAACACAACCCAGCCTGATGTGCTTCTGTCCAAAATGATTCAGTTACAGTTCAACCCAAACCTCATTCATTGGTACAACTCATTTCTTACAAACAGAATACAGTGAGTAAAAGTAAATGACACTCTCTCTTCCTCCATCAGAACTAATGTTGGAGCATGTGAAGGCTGCATTAGTCCACCTGTGTTAATTACTTTGTACACTGCTGATTGCACCACCAACCAACCACCAATCATTGCCCAACCAACTTCTTTTAAAGTACTCTGATGATTCCACCTTAATTTCTCTGCTGACTGACAGCGATGACCTCAGTTTGCATCAGTGTAATGTTGACTGGCTAATTGAATGGTGTGACACAAATGCTCTTATTATTAACACTAGTAAGACAGAATAAATTATTTTTGGCCTTCCTCCTGACTGTCAGCTGCCTCCAGTTACGATTCACAATGTAGAAATTAAACAGGTCTCTTCATACAGATACCTGATTCCACCCTATCATGGACCCCTCACATTGAATTTACTTGTAAGAATTTACAGCAGCGCATTTACTTACTTCGCAGACTCAGATCTTTTGGAGCCAGTAGCCAGATTATTTTTCTACTTTTCAGTCAGTGATTCAGAGTGTCCTGTTGTACTGCAGCACAGCCTGGCTCAGTAGTCTCTCTGTAAAACTTAAAACTAAACTTTATAGCCAATTTGTGCGAAGATCATTGGCCAACCTGTGACAGCCTCCTTTCAAGCAGCTCACAACAAGAGTATGCTCAGACTGGCCAACAGCATCTCTTCTGATCCCTCGCATGTTTTAAATGGGGAATGTCAACTTCTGCCCTCCAAGAGGCGATTCAGAGTCCCTACATTTAACCGCATCAGGCTGAAGAACGCTTTTGTTCATCAGTCCATCTTGTTGCTAAATAATAACAAATCACACACCCACACCGTTGGAGCCTCTACCATCCGGCAGGCGCTACAGGGCCTTCTCCGCCCGCACCTCCAGGTTGAGGATCAGCTTCATCCCCAGAGCCATAGCTGCTCTGAACCAGTCCTAGATGGACTAGATGCACTGCAATTGCACTTTGAACTGCATTATATGTTTTATGATATTGCACATGCGGACTGATTATATCTATTTATTATGCATTTAATTATTTTTTTATAATCATTGTCTTTTATATTGTTTTAGATTGTCTACTTACTTTTACTGCCCTTAAGACAGTTTGCACACACGACACTGGTCACTAACCTTATAGCTGTTGCTTGTATAGTACCCTATATTCGTATTTATTTATAGACCGTCTTTTAATGCATGGGGTATGTGATGGGGAGTTGCATCTCAATTTCGTTGTACCTGTAAAATGACAATTAAGGAAATCTAATCTAATCTGATCTAATGTGCTGCTAAGGACAAGTAAATCCAGAGTACAGAAGGTCATGTTTTAGTGGGTTATGTATGGTTAGTTATGATGTGTTTTGGTTTTTGTCTGATGTGTCTTACTTGTCTGTTTGTTTATGGTAACAGTATGTCTATTGTACAGTATGTGTACTTTTTCTCAAACTGAGCTGCCAATTGATGCAAAATGAATTTCAGTGCAAACTGACAACAAAGTCGTATCGTATAACTATATATTATCAAATAGAAACCAAAATGACCTGTCAACCCAACACTTATTCATGGCTTCTAACTGATAGAATATATAGTATTACTAAATGATTCATCAACCATGAGTAAAGCTATTAGTCTCAGCTTTATTAGGGAAGTTTTCTTTTTATAACAATTTTGCACCGCGGATTATAGCTTTAATAATAATAATAATAATAATAATAACTTGGATTTATATAGTGCCTTTCAAGAAACCTAAGGACGCTTAACATAAACATAAATAGACACAACAAACAGAACATAACAGTAACGGTAGAGGTAGAGGCCATAGGCCTTGTTGAAGAGGTGGGTTTAAGGAGTCTTTTGAAGCTGTCTAGAGATGAGATGGGGCGTTGTGGAGCTTTATGGGGAGAGAGGGGGGGGGGGCTGTCACACTGAAAGCTCTGTACCCAAAGGTGTGCAGGTTTGTGTGTGTGTGGGGGGGGGGGGGAATGGAGAGCTGACCCGGGTCTCATGAGGATGTCAGCTTACACAGCACACTGTGTGTTTGGGTGGAGGAAGTCAGAAAGGTACTGAGGAGGAGCCAGCTGGGCATTGAGGGATTTAAATATAATGAATGAATCCGGAGTGTGTGAGGAGGAAGAGGAGGAAGAAGGAGTTATAATGAAGGAGTGGCTTCTGCACCCGAGCTTTGCTTACATTCATCAACCAATCAGCAGGCCGGTAGGAGAGTCGGAGCCATGTTGTAACTTCGACCTGAGTTTAGTTAAGCAGAAGCAGCTGCAGCAGCTGTGTGTGTGTGTGTGTGTGTGTGTGTGTGTGTGTGTGTGTGTGTTAGAATTCCTGACGTTATTAGAAATCCTCTCCTCCTTCTTCTCTGGTCTGACTGAGTTTACAATATTACGACTCGGACTGTTGAACCTGAAATGAACATCGGCAGCTTCCTGGTGTTGGTGCGGAGAGGGCGCGCGCACACGCACACCTTCAGACGAGCTGTTCTCTCATCGACGGTGAGTCTTCATCATGTCTTCATCATGTCGACACACTAAAGGTCTGATTATCATGTTTCCGGTTCTCTTTACTGCTGCAGCACACATTCAGCGGGTTTGGTGTTTCCTATTCAAACACCAAACCTGACGCACCTTCATTCACCTTCATTCACCTTCATCACCGCAGCGCTGTATGGAAGCCCAGAGAGGCGAGTGAGTAATGAAATCTGGTGATCTATTTCTTAAGTCTGATATCAACAGTTTTCTCTCCTGTGTTTATGAATTAAGAAGAAGTGAAAAGGAGGTTTTGCCAAGATAATTTTTCTAAGTTCCTCAATTTTTTTATCATCTGTGAAACAGGAGGGAAACAAGTTTATTTTGTTGTAATACTCAATTAGGCCACAAGAGGCCGAAGTGCACCACTACCCCATGTTCTAAATAAATAGGACTAAAAATATTCATGTTTTCTTCCAGTTGTTTGGGTTTTTTTGCACTCATAGCCACAGTTTGAACTTTAAGGATGGGGGTCCACAAAAAAACATCTAGAGGAAATGTAATGTGTTCAACAGAGGCTTGGTTTACACAAAAACTAATAATCAGGCACCAGCGGTTGCATTTTTATATCCCGACTAATATGCCCAATGAGTGATGGAATATTGCAAGAATTACCAGAGAAACCAAACTCACACAAACCGCAAAACCCGACTGTAAACCAGAGATGAGCCTTGCAGGCTTGTTTACAGATCTACAGTCTACCCGTCTATATTTTGTTACACTTTGTTTAGCTCTTTTATTACTGTGTTAGTGCAAAAAACAAGAAGCATCAGCTATCTCCTTTGCTGCTGTACACTGCAAATTTCCCCACTGCGGGACTAATAAAGGAATATCTTATCTTATCTTATCTTATCTAATAGTAGCCTATATAAGTTGAAAGGCAGGGTTGACGATGTTCTCCAGTATCCACTATTTGTTATATTGGTTGAAATGGTCTTTACACCCTGACAGCGATCCATTACTGATGAGCTCTGAAAAAGCTGTTTCACATATGAGAAAAAAAATGAAGGCATTTACAAAGATTATCCTGACAAAAGTTTTTTTTTCCACATGTTCTTAAATCATAAACACAGGAGAGATAACTATTGAGATCAAAATGGATCACCTGAATTTGTTTAGTTTTTTTCTCACTTGCCTCTCAGGGCTCCTGTAGTTTTGCCAATACGCCTGCAGGTACAATACAACTGCACTTTATATCAGGTGATCAGTGCAAATTCATAAGATATATCTCTCAGAAAGTAACTATTTATGGGTAGCTGGTGTTACAAAATGTATTTTTGTATCAATTGTCAATTATTTTCTAATCGGTGAATCTGTAACCTACTGGTTAGCTGTCTTGTTTCTGTCCATGAAACTGTGTATTCTGATATTTAAATAAAAGAAGAGTGGATCACCCGGTGCTCTGTGTGATGGTTGATTCTGTGTGCAGGTTCAGTTCTGCCTGCAGTCCACACAGCCGGTCGCTGCAGCCCGGCTGCCCTGCAGAGTGAAGGTATCTGCTGGGAAACGCTACGCCTGGTGTGCTTGTGGACACAGTAAGAAGCAGGTGAGTTGGCCTTTGTACGGGTCGTGTTGGGGTTCAACTTACGGAAGCACCTGGGCTGCCAGTCATTTGAGTCACGGCTCATTTACTGCTGTCTATGTCCTGTTTACATTCCCAGCGGTTTGAAAGATGGCTTCTGAGAGGCAGGTCGCTGGTGGGGACTTGGATGTCCTTCTGTGACTGACATTCAAGAACATGCCCAAACTGATAGCTGAAGTCATTTTTTAGGTTTTCATACTTTATGTCATCAAACTAGGCTGATGTGTGCGGAGATCTCCAGTAATGTAAAGGAGAGGGCCGAACTGGATTAACTTCAAACATAAAAAATAAATATTAAATT